>JAOTOM010002187.1:0-93780 GCA_034440615.1 Ashinkailepas kermadecensis
CACCCTTTCACACCGAAAACCAGGTAAGCTGGGGTGGCATCTGCCCCGCTGTACATACCAAGTGTAAGCATTCGCTCTTCAAAATGAGAACAAATCAGGAAGTGGGCTCAGGGTCGATTCAACAAGCTTTCGCTTGAGTGAGCTCTGTTTCGATAAGCCACGGCATCCTCCGAACAACGATTCGAACTAAATTGCTTTTAAAACGCAATGAGGTTTAGTTCAGTAGCGAAGACATCAATGTTCCCAAATGTCGGCTACCTGGGTCCAACAGGGCAAGGGGGGGGATCCAGTCAGCCTGTTTTTGTCGGCTCGGGAGGAATTTTTTTCCCACCAATTTTGGAAAACGTTTCGGATTTGGATAACTCAGGTTTTGAGCTTGATATTAAAATAATACTTTTGTTCAATAAAATGTTTCTGGTTTGTCCACAACCTGTGATGAACGGCAATTTTGTGCAATATCAGGCCACAATAGGGGGTGGGGGGGGTGGAGGCGGTGGATGGTCCCCTTGATGCTCCACCCCGGGTCCGCCGCCCGAGTCATGGAACACAAACTAAATATAAAAATGATAACGATTCAGACATGACCTTAGCCGTATTGACGTAACAACTTTGCATTTGTTGCCACATTTACTGTGCCAAATATTGTGTCCTATACTGTGCCAGATACTGTATCAGATAATGTTCGAGATACTGCGCCAAATACTGTGTCAGATACTGTGTCAGATACTATGTCAGATACGGTGTCAGATACTGTGTTAGATGCTGCGTCAGATACTGTGCCGGATACTGTTCCAAATATTGTGTCAGATACTGTGCCAGATACTGTGCCAGATAGTGTGCCATATGCCGTGCCAGATGCTGTTCCAGATGCTGTGCCAACAACAGTCCTCATGTGCAGTAGCAACGGCGAAGTATGCAACGGATCAATGAAGATCAATCAATGAATGCCAAAGGTATGTGTGTGGACATGGGGAGGTGGTCGGGTGTTATGGAATGAGTCGTGCAATGTGAACTCACAATGATTTTGAGAACATAGCATACCTGCAGTTCCCCACCCCAGGGGAATAGAGAAGCGGAAAATGCAACACTGCGAATTGTACTGCCCGTCATATAATCACACTGATACCTCCATTATCAATGATATCGTCGTAATGAAGTCTCAATAATGCCCAGAGAGCGTGGTGGCGTGGTGGCCAAAGGACACAGATTGGAATGGCTCCCGAGAGATGTGGGTAGAACGAGTGTGCGGTTTATTACTGGGACAACATCCACTGACCTCGTCGGCGACTTGAACACGCGACCACCGCTTGTTCGGCAGCCGTCACTGAGCGAACATTCCCGGCTGTTGTCTCTTGGATCGGCACACATCGGGGGTACGGAGGGGTGAAAGAGTACATTGGCGTATTCCTGCCGATGTGCCCAAACCGAACGGGTGAGCTGCGCTTTCTTGAACGGAATGTTCACTATCAACGTGAAATTGTAAGGAGGGAAAACAAAGAAATGTATGGAAGACAAATGGACGATTGGGCGACACATATGCCGAAATTGCGCATTGCAGATGGTATTGGACAGGTTTTAACCGCATCATGCTGTAGTGTCATGGATCAGTGCAAATCAGTGTCCTGCAATTACTTTTTGTTTATTTCGGAGATAATAATATTATTTCCGGTGTAGATAAGAACCATACATAAATATATGTCAAATGTCAGCAAACTTCTTGTGTTCAAGCGCTGTTTTCCTTGCATCCTCGGCTTATCACGCGTGAGATATACTCAGATTCTGACGTCGATGGCTATCCAACCCACGTGTGTAGAAGACCCCAGACAATCAAGTGCAACATACTGGATATTAGCTATGTTTATTGGTTTCGTGAGTAAAACAAGCAATAGAAAGACGTATATATATATATATATATATATATATATATATATATATATATATATATATATATATATATATATATATATATATATATATATATATATATATATATATATATATATATATATATATATATATATATATATATATATATATACATGCCTGGTAGTATCGTCATGCAGTATGTGCAACCTTTCCATTGCTGCGAGTCATCTTACGTTTCCATTAATATTCGTAGCGAATCAATGTTTTTGGACTTAAACAAAATTCCGTGTTGCATTGTGCTTACTGTCAGCTTCCACGAAAATCCTCCTATGTCAAGAATTTCCATGTCCTCCTTAGCACAAATTGATTTATAATTGAGGAGGGTACCTCCAATGAGAGCTAAAGTAAGCAACTGTGTTGCATTAACGGGGGCTATTCTAACAACGGGAAGAAATCACACCTTTGACTTTAAAATTGCGACATCGTAATACACACCTATGAAACTTTTTCTCTCTCTCTCTCCTTTATGCTCTGTCTCTTTCGGTTTCTTCTTCGTGCAATTCTTGTTTACTGTTTCTTTGTTACGTGTGTTATGCTTTCTTCTTTTTCAGAACTTTCTATTAGTGTTCTATTCTTTAACGCTTTTATTGATATGGGTTCCTTTTCTCTTTCATCACATTTCATGAACAAAGAGCATAGTTGAGAGAAAGTGGAAGAAATGTTCGTCTAATGTTGCATGGTGGTTCTTGAGGAGAGTGGGATGTTGCCTCCCATTGGTGTAATGTATGAGTATGTGTTTGATAAATGAGCGGTAGGACGTGGTGCACTGTGGAGGGGACGTTTTCAGGGATATTCTGTTGCCACTAACGCCGGGTTTGCTCTTGCTCCATTGCTTTTTGCGATGTGTCCTGATTAATTATCAGAAACCTGACAATTAACGAACCATGACAAAGATCTTATATTCAAATGTGCAATGATCATCATCTAGGGGCTCAGAACCGGCAGCTGTTCGGGTCACCCGAACAGTGCCGTGAGATTAATCACAAAATCATCTCCGGATTTACATCATAGCCCTGTCGAAGGTCAAAAGACACCTCTACTAGATGATGCCATTTCCCACCGTCGTTTGATGAAGAGACGACTTCCCCATTCATACTTCAATCTTGTTATACATGAACCTGTAGAAAATCTAAGATGGTCATACAGCGATTACGATGAAGGCAGTTCAACTTAGAGAAATTGCAAATGGATAGCCATATTAAATGAGTACATCATGAATAATACAAAAACACGCGCAAAGAAACGTTGATGTGTTCATACATTTTTCAATAAATACACAACTCCACCTAGTGTGGATGTATAGTACTTCTAATTAGCCATAGTGCCGGTAGGTCCTCTTCGATAGGGGAGGGTTGGCGTTCGTCGAGTAAACCGCTGGCATTGCAAAGTTCAAACTAGCATAGCCCCCAGATTCTGGCCGAAGCACATCTGTGGGGGTGCGTCGCGTTTTCTACTGATTTGTGCAGCTGTCAGTCTGATTGCCGCAATCACAGCGAAACACCGGCTCACATCCGAGACACAGGCTCAGCATTTTCCGTAGTAATTCTGCATGGCCTAGGCATGTGATCACGGGCTGAGTATGAGGTGACGTTGCTACACGTCCCCACCAAGAATACACACAAAGATGCATCACATACACAGCAGACTATTCTCCAGATGGCCGAGGCGATTTATGTTCTCAGAAAAATAGCGCCCCGATGATATTCAGAACTTATTCTTGGACGATTCATTCGTCACATGAACAGAGGTTTCGAGAAACAGTGGTTGGCAAGGAAGCGAGTAAATATTCGGCAGTGTAGCAGTTTGCTATTGCTGAAGGCCAACCCAGTCCTGGGCGACATTTGCCCCGTTTACATCAGCAGCGGATCTCCTGCCCAGTGTTGCCAATCTCCCACGTGGACCGGTCGCCGACAAAGAACAGCGGCCGATGGGATTCGAACCCGCAACCTTTCGGGTGAATTACTGCGAATTAAATCCAGCTATCAAACCAGGACGGCCGGATCCAGGTCTGCCCAGCCGGATCCAGGGCTGCTCAGCCGTCATTTTTAAGCGCCCAATCATGGAACTTGGACAGAATATATCTTGATCTTGAGATTAAAGCAATATTTGCATGACGGAATATCTGTTATATTCCGAAAATTGTGAATGAAGGCCAATTTTCCTCCGAATCACGTCATTCTCTAGGAGGCACTTCAGGAATTGGTGTAGGTAGGGCACGGGTGCCATGCTCCACCAAAAACACGACCTGATGGGAAGGGAAAAATGGCAGGTTACATTCGCCCCCTCCCCAGACGGGAATTCTAAAATAACCCGAAGATATCAACTTCATGCAGCATACGGCAACTTCAGTTCATCAAAATACATGACGCTGAATACATATGGAACATTTTCTGGAGTACAAAAAAATAACTACATATCTCCATGACATTCCGGAAGTCTCAACCCTCCGCTGCACCCATGCTGTTCCGGTGCGATGCAACATCTGAAACGTTCTTGAAACTGGTGTGGCCGTGCTTTTCCAGTCGCTGTTGAAAATAGCGTAGAAGACACAATGTGAAACACGCGCGGCCATTACAACACCACACAACGCTTGTTCTGCTTGGTGAGCATCTGCCGGGCCTCGTGCCCCCCCCCCCCGGCTCTGTTAAGGTGGCGGAGCCGCCGCAGGCGACCGAGCGTGTTGGTGCGCATGCGCGGACCTTATGCCAATCGAGTCCCCGCTCGATCAGTGAAAACTAAAGGGCAAAGCGTCTTTTGTCGAATGAATAAAATAACTAATGAATATTTTCTTGGAATTTGAGAGGAGAATTTCTCGAAATGTTACCCTTAGCGCATCATGGAAATAGTCAAATATTTGGTCGGTATTCAGAAAATTACAGTCACTACTACTAAATTTAATCGAACGTAATTTCTGTGACAATTAGTAGACATTTTTTAATATACCAATATGGTCACGCAAACATGCTAGCACCCATTTTTAACCTATTGAAGGAGAGCACACAAAATTACTTGGCTCATGCCTACGATAGCAATAGACGCTGGGTTCACATTCAGCTCCTCATTTTATCTTCGGAAAACCCTAACCCCACAGATGGACAATGACATTGAGTGGCATTGAAATGGTCGCCGACGTACTTCATCACATTCGCCTCGCTGATCAACATAATGGGATACAAAAACTTAATCATTTGCGTGCATAGAGTGCAGGAAAATGCGAAGCATGATTTTACCAACAGATGGCGAAAGGTTGTTCCACGTTTGACCCTGTAGGCTAGTGACCTGAAATCACTTCGAAACAAATACACCGTAGCCCACGCAAAGCGTACCCCATAAACTGCCACAAAAAAATGAATGTGCCTAGTGGAAGCATGTGTGTTCAATGTTCATATTTGTCACCTTTTCACACCGAAAAACCAGATAAGCTTGGGTGGGCATCTGTCCCTCTGTACATACCAAGTGTAAGCATTCGCTCTTCAAAATGAGAACAAATCAGGAAGTGGGATCAGGGTCGATTCAACAAGCTTTCGCTTGGAGTGAACTCTGTTTCGATAAGCCACGGCATCCTCCGAACAACGATTCGAACTAAATTGCCTTTAAAACGCAATGAGGTTTCAGTTCAGCAGCGAAGTCATCAATGTTCCCAAATATCGGCTACCTGGGTCCAACAGGGCAAGGGGGGGGGGGATCCAGTCAGCCTGTTTTTGTCGGCTCGGGAGGAATTTTTTTGCACCAATTTTGGAAAAAGTTTCGGATTCGGATAACTCAGGTTTTGAGCTTGATATTAAAATAATACTTTTGTTCAATAAAATGTTTCTGGTTTATCCACAACCTGTGCTGAACGGCGATTTTGTGCAATATCAGACCACAATATGGGGGGGGGGCAGGCGGTGGAAGGTCCCCTTGATCCTCCACCCAGTGGCACAACCAGGATTTCGGTTCCGGGGGGGAGGCAGGGTTGGAGAGCGGGCCTCCTCGCAAGCGGGCCCCCCTCATGTTTTTAAAAAGTCTGCGGAAAACATGCACTTACTTTTGAGCGGGCCCCTAGGTCTGTTAAACTTCGCAGAAATAAAAGCACTTTTCCTTTACGTGCCCCTTCCTCCTAGAGAAATAATATGATATATGTATACATGCAATGTATACATGCATATTGGTTCAATGCGGGCCCCTGAATAAAAGTGGGCCCCGGTTCGAGGCGGGCCCTGGTTAAAACGGGCCCACAGATTTTCAGTTGGTTCAAAGGGCTCCTGATTCGAGCCACAGATCCGCTTCGCGGGCCCCTAGCCAGGGCTCTGAGTAGGGTGGCCCACTCCGAGCCAGGGGCCCGCTTCGCGGGCCCCTGGCTCGGAGCGGGCCCCAAAAAAATTTCGGGGAGCCATGGCCCCTTGGCCCCCCTGGTTGCGCTACTGCCTCCACCCCTGGGTCCGCCGCCCGAGTCATGGAACACAAACTAAATATAAAAATTATAACGATTCAGACATGACCTTAGCCGTATTGACGTGACAAATTTGCATTTGTTGCCAGATACTGTAGCAGATACTGTGCCAAATATTGTACCAGATACTGTGCCAGATACTGTACCAGATACCGTGCCAGGTACTGTGTCGGATACTGTGCAAAATATTGTGCAAGATAATGTGTCAGATACTGTGCCAGATACTGTGCCAGATACTGTGCCAAATATTGTGCCAAATACTGTGTCATTTACTGTGCCAAATATTGGGTCCGATACTGTGCCAGATACTGTATCAGATAATGTTCGAGATACTGCGCCCAATACTGTGTCAGATACTGTGTCAGATACTGTGTCAGATACTGTGTTAGATGCCGCGTCAGATACTGTGCCAGATACTGTTCCAAATATTGTGTCAGATACTGTGCCAGATACTGTGCCAGATAGTGTGCCATATGCCGTGCCAGATGCTGTTCCAGATGCTGTGCCAACAACAGTCCTCATGTGCAGTGGCAACGGAGAAGTATGCAACGGATCAATGAAGATCAATAATGAAGATCAGTCAATCAATGCCAAAGGTATGTGTGTGGACATGGGGAGGTGGTCGGGTGCTATGGTTAGTTAGTTATTTGGGCTTAAGGGCGCGCCGACTACGATGTCATTTAGCGCCTATTCGGATGGAATGAGTTGTGCAATGTGAACTCACAATGAGTTTGAGAACATAGCATACCTGCAGTTCCCCACCCCAGGGGAATAGAGAAGCGGAAAATGCAACACTGCGAATTGTGCTGCCAGTCATATAATCACACTGATACCTCCATTGTCAATGATATCGTCGTAATGAAGTCTCAATAATGCCCGGAGAGCGTGGTGGCGTGGTGGCCAAAGGGCACAGATTGGAATGGCTCCCGAGAGATGTGGGTAGAACGAGTGTGCGGTTTATTACTGGGACAACATCCACTGACCTCGTCGGCGACTTGAACGCGCCACCACCGCTTGTTCGGTAGCCGTCACTGAGCGAACATTACCGGCTGTTGTCTCTTGGATCGGCACACATCGGGGGTACGGAGGGGTCAAAGAGTACATTGGCGTATTCCTGCCCATGTGCCCAAACCGAACGGGGAAGCTGCGCTTTCTTGAACGGATGGTTCACTATCAACGTGAAATTGTAAGGAGGGAAAACAAACGAAATGTATGGGAGACAAATGGACCATTGGGCGACACATATGCCGAAATTGCGCATTGCAGATGGTATTGGACAGGTTTTAACCGCATCATGCTGTAGTATCATGGACAAAGTGGATCAGTACAAATCAGTGTCCTGCAATTACTTTTTGTTTATTTTGGAGATAATAATATTATTTCCGGTGTAGATAAGAACCATACATAAATATATGTCAAATGTCAGCAACCTTCTTGTGTTCAAGCGCTGTTTTCCTTGCGTCCTCGGCTTATCACGCGTGAGATATACTCAGATTCTGACGTCGATGGCTATCCAACCCACGTGTGTAGAAGACCCCAGACAATCAAGTGCAACATACTGGATATTAACTATGTTTATTGGTTTCGTGAGTAAAACATGCAATAGAAAGACGTATATATATATATATATATATATATATATATATATATATATATATATATATATATATATATATATATATATATATATATATATATTATATATATACATGCCTGGTAGAATCGTCATGCAGTATGTGCAACCTTTCCATTGCTGCGAGTCATCTTACGTTTCCATTAATATTCGTAGCGAATCAATGTTTTTGGACTTAAACAAAATTCCGTGTTGCATTGTGCTTACTGTCAGCCTCCACGAAAATCCTCCTATGTCAAGAATTTCCATGTCCTCCTGAGCACAAATTGATTTATAATTGAGGAGGGTACCTCCAATGAGAGCTAAAGTAAGCAACTGTGTTGCATTAACGGGGGCTATTCTAACACCGGGAACGGGTAATCACACCTTTGACTTTAAAATTGCGACATCGTAATACACACCTACGATACTTTTTTATCTCTCTCCTTTATGCTATATCTCTTTCGGTTTCTTCTTCGTGCAATTCTTGTTTACTGTTTCTTTGTTACGTGTGCTATGCTTTCTTCTTCTTCAGAACTTTCTATTAGTGTTCTATTCTTTAACGCTTTTATTTGTATCGGTTCCTTTTCTCTTTCATCACATTTCATGAACAAAGCGCATAGTTGCGAAAAAGTGGAAGAAATGTTCGTTTAATGTTGCATGGTGGTTCTTGAGGAGAGTGGAATGTTGCCTCCCATTGGTGTAATGTATGAGTATGTGTTTGATAAATGAGCGGTAGGACGTGGTGCACTGTGGAGGGGACGTTTTCAGGGATATTCTGTTGCCACTAACGCCGGGTTTGCTCTTGCTCCATGGCTTTTTGCGATGTGTCCTGATTAATTATCAGAAACCTGACAATTAACGAACCATGACAAAGATCTTATATTCCAATGTGCAATGATCATCATCTAGGGGCTCAGAACCGGCAGCTGTTCGGGTCACCCGAAAAGTGCCGTGAGATTAATCACAAAATCATCTCCGGATTTACATCATAGCCCTGTCGAAGGTCAAAAGACACCTCTACTAGATGATGCCATTTCCCACCGTCGTTTGATGAAGAGACGACTTTACCATTCATACTTTAATCTTGTTATACATGAACCTATAGAACATCTAAGATGGTCATACGGCGATTACGATGAAGGCAGTTCAACTTAGAGAAATTGCAAATGGATAGCCATATCAAATGAGTACATTATGAATAATACAAAAACCCGCGCAAAAAAACGTTGATGTGTTCCAATATTTTTCAATAAATGCATAGCGCCACCTAGTGTCGATGTTCGATACATATAGTTAGCTACAGTACCGGTAGGCCCTCCTCGATAGATTCCGAAGAGGGTTGGCGTTCGTCGAGTACACCGCTGGCATTGCAAAGTTTAAACTAGCATAGCCCCCCGATTCTGGCCGAAGCAGGTCTGTGGGGGTGCGTCGCGTTTTCAACTGATTTGTGCAGCTGTCAGTCTGATTGCCGCAATCACAGCGAAACACCGGCTCACATCCGAGACACGGGCTCAGCATTTTCCGTAGTCATTCTGCATAGCCTAGGCATGTGATACGCGGGCTGAGTATGAGGTGACGTTGCTTCACGTCCCCACCAAGAATACACACAAAGATGCATCACATACACAGCAGACTATTCTCCAGATGGCCGAGGCGATTTATGTTCTCAGAAAAATAGCGCCCCGAGGATATTCAGAACTTATTCTTGGACGCTTCATTCGTCACATGAACAGAGGTTTCGAGAAACAGTGGTTGGCAAGGAAGCGAGTAAATATTCGGCAGTGTAGCAGTTTGCTATTGCTGAAGGACAACCCAGTCCTGGGCGATATTTGCCCCGTTTACATCAGCAGCGGATCTCCTGCCCAGTGTTGCCAATCTCCCACGTGGACCGGTCGCCGATAAAGAACAGCGGCCGATGGGATTCGAACCCGCAACCTTTCGGGTGAATTACTGCGAATTAAATCCAGCTATCAAACCAGGACGGCCGGATCCAGGTCTGCCCAGCTGGATCCAGGGCTGCTCAGCCGTCATTTTTAAGCGCCCAATCATGGAACTTGGACAGAATATATCTTGAACTTGAGATTAAAGCAATATTTGCATGACGGAATATCTGTTATATTCCGAAAATTGTGAATGAAGGCCAATTTTCCTACGAATCACGTCATTCTCTAGGAGGCACTTCAGGAATTGGTGTAGGTAGGGCATGGGTGCCATGCTCCACCAAAAACTAGACCTGATGGGAAGGGAAAAATGGCAGGTTACCTTCGCCCCCTCCCCAAACGGGAATTGTAAAATAACCCGAAGATATCAACTTCATGCAGCATACGGCAACTTCAGTTCATCAAAATACATGACGCTGAATACGTATGGAACATTTTCTGGAGTACAAAAAATAACTACATATCTCCATGACATTCGGGAAGTGTCAACCCTCCGCTGCACCCATGCTGTTTCAGTGCGATGCAACATCAGAAACGTTCTTGAAACTGGTGTGGCCGTGCTTTTCCAGTCGCTGTTGAAAATAGCGTAGAAGACACAATGTCAAACACGCGCGGCCATTGCAACACCACACAACACTTGTTCTGCCTGGTTAGCACCTGCCGGGCCTCGTGCCCCCCCCCCCCCGGCTCTGTTAAAGTGGCGGAGCCGCCGCAGGCGACCGAGCGTGTTGGTGCGCATGCGCGGACCTTATGCCAATCGAGTCCCCGCTCGATCAGTGAAAACTAGAAAAGCGTCTTTTGTCGAATGAATAAAATAACTAATTAATATGTTCTTGGAATTTGAGAGGAGAACTTCTCGAAATGTTACCCCTAGCTCATCATGGAAATAGTCAAATATTTGGTCGATATTCAGAAAA
Organism: Ashinkailepas kermadecensis; assembly: GCA_034440615.1. NCBI lineage: Eukaryota > Metazoa > Arthropoda > Thecostraca > Neolepadidae > Ashinkailepas > Ashinkailepas kermadecensis. The sequence continues at coordinate 10,831 of JAOTOM010002187.1, forward strand.
TTACAGTCAATACTACGAAATTTAATCGAAGGTAATTTCTGTGACAATTAGTTGACATTTTTGAATATACCAATATGGTCACGCAAAAATGGTAGCACCCATTTTTACCTTATTGAAGGAGAGCACACAAAATTACTTGGCACATGACTATGATAGCAATAGACGCTGGGTTCACATTCAGCTGCTCATTTTACCTTCGGAGAACCGGAGAAGGCCCACAGATGGACAATGACATTGAGTGGCATTGAAATGGTCGCCGACGTACTTCATCACATTCGCCTCGCTGATCAACATAATGGGATACAAAAACCGCAATCATTTGCTTGCATAGTGCCGGAAAATGCGAAGCATTATTTTACCAACAGATGGCGAAAGGTTGTTCCACGTTTGACCCTATAGGCAAGTGACCTGAAATCACTTCGAAACAAATACACCGTAGCCCACGCAAAGCGTACCCCATAAACCGCCACACAAAAATGAATGTGCCTAGTGGAAGCATGTTTGTTCAATGTTCATATTTTTCACCCTTTCACACCGAAAAACCAGGTAAGCTGGGGTGGGCATCTGACCCCGCTGTACATACCAAGTGTAAGCATTCGCTCTTCAAAATGAGAACAAATCAGGAAGTGGGCTCAGGGTCGATTCAACAAGCTTTCGCTTGGAGTGAGCTCTGTTTCGATAAGCCACGGCATCCTCCGAACAACGATTCGAACTAAATTGCTTTTAAAACGCAATGAGGTTTAGTTCAGTAGCGAAGACATCAATGTTCCCAAATGTCGGCTACCTGGGTCCAACAGGGCAAGGGGGGGGATCCAGTCAGCCTGTTTTTGTCGGCTCGGGAGGAATTTTTTTCCCACCAATTTTGGAAAACGTTTCGGATTTGGATAACTCAGGTTTTGAGCTTGATATTAAAATAATACTTTTGTTCAATAAAATGTTTCTGGTTTGTCCACAACCTGTGATGAACGGAAATTTTGTGCAATATCAGGCCACAATAGGGGGGTGGGGGGGGTGGAGACGGTGGATGGTCCCCTTGATGCTCCACCCCCGGGTCCGCCGCCCGAGTCATGGAACACAAACTAAATATAAAAATGATAACGATTCAGACATGACCTTAGCCGTATTGACGTAACAACTTTGCATTTGTTGCCACATTTACTGTGCCAAATATTGTGTCCTATACTGTGCCAGATACTGTATCAGATAATGTTCGAGATACTGCGCCAAATACTGTGTCAGATACTGTGTCAGATACTATGTCAGATACGGTGTCAGATACTGTGTTAGATGCTGCGTCAGATACTGTGCCGGATACAGTTCCAAATATTGTGTCAGATACTGTGCCAGATACTGTGCCAGATAGTGTGCCATATGCCGTGCCAGATGCTGTTCCAGATGCTGTGCCAACAACAGTCCTCATGTGCAGTAGCAACGGCGAAGTATGCAACGGATCAATGAAGATCAATCAATGAATGCCAAAGGTATGTGTGTGGACATGGGGAGGTGGTCGGGTGTTATGGAATGAGTCGTGCAATGTGAACTCACAATGATTTTGAGAACATAGCATACCTGCAGTTCCCCACCCCAGGAGAATAGAGAAGCGGAAAATGCAACACTGCGAATTGTGCTGCCCGTCATATAATCACACTGATCCCTCCATTATCAATGATATCGTCGTAATGAAGTCTCAATAATGCCCGGAGAGCGTGGTGGCGTGGTGGCCAAAGGGCACAGATTGGAATGGCTCCTGAGAGATGTGGGTAAAACGAGTGTGCGGTTTACTACTGGGACAACATCCACTGACCTCGTCGGCGACTTGAACGCGCCACCACCGCTTGTTCGGTAGCCGTCACTGAGCGAACATACCCGGCTGTTGTCTCTTGGATCGGCAAACATCGGGGGTACGGAGGGGTCAAAGAGTACATTGGCGTATTCCTGCCCATGTGCCCAAACCGAACGGGTGAGCTGCGCTTTCTTGAAAGGAAGGTTCACTATCAACGTGAAATTGTAAGGAGGGAAAACAAACGAAATGTATGGAAGACAACTGGACGATTGGGCGACACATATGCCGAAATTGCGCATTGCAGATGATATTGGACAGGTTTTAACCGCATCATGCTGTAGTGTCATGGATCAGTGCAAATCAGTGTCCTGCAATTACTTTTTGTTTATTTCGGAGATAACAATATTATTTCCGGTGTAGATAAGAACCATACATAAATATATGTCAAATGTCAGCAAACTTCTTGTGTTCAAGCGCTGTTTTCCTTGCATCCTCGGCTTATCACGCGTGAGATATACTCAGATTCTGACGTCGATGGCTATCCAACCCACGTGTGTAGAAGACCCCAGACAATCAAGTGCAACATACTGGATATTAACTATGCTTATTGGTTTCGTGAGTAAAACATGCAATAGAAAGACGTATATATATATATATATATATATACATACCTGGTAGAATCGTTATGCAGAAAGTGCAACCTTTCCATTGCTGCGAGTCATCTTACGTTTCCATTAATATTCGTAGCGAATCAATGTTTTTGGACTTAAACAAAATTCCGTGTTGCATTGTGCTTACTGTCAGCTTCCACGAAAATCCTCCTATGTCAAGAATTTCCATGTCATCCTTAGCACAAATTGATTTATAATTGAGGAGGGTACCTCCAATGAGAGCTAAAGCAAACAACTGTGTTCACTGGCGGATCTAGCCCACCAGTTTGGGGGGGGGCCAACTTTCGGTTTTCGGCGTCAGCCCCTCCACTCCCCCTCCCCCAGTGGCGTACCTAGGAATTACATCAGGGGAGGAGTCGAACGGATTTGGAGGGTGCCCCTTCTCCCGCTATTTTTGGTTAAAAGCACCGGATTTCGACCACTATTTGGCAAAGGGGCCCATCTGAAGAAAAAAACAATAATTGACAACATAGTTTCCTGTGTAGGGGCCCCAGCCTACCTCCACCGTTTCTATGTTACCGGATTTTTGTTCTTGCTTACCAAAACGTTCACGTTCTCGTTCAACGTCTTGTACCACGTCAACGTTCATGCACGTGTACACACTGGCGGATCCGATTTTGTCAACTCTTGCTGTAAGCAGAACTTAGAGCATGGAACCCTCGATGTGTGTTTGAATCTACTATGCTACCACACTGGCTTCCAAACAATTTTTTTTTAAATTTACAATTGGAGATTCTTTCATCCAGACGCTACTTTTTAACCTCGGCAAAGGTTACGGCATTTTAATTTAGTTGACTTCTGTTGGTTTCGGGGGGGAGGGGGCAAAATACACCATGGCCCCCCTTTTAAGCGCTTCGGGGGGGCCATGGCCGGAATGGCCCCTCCCTGGATCCACCAGTGTAAATACATACCTCCTGTTGCTATTCTTCTTGAAAAAAATCAGTCAATGTAGCCTGTCTGTTCATGTTAGCAACCCCAACACCAACATACGAAACATGCTGCTCAACTGAGCTAAACTGGTCACTCGCACAAAACATGCTGTTCAAATTCCGCTTTCGAAATCTGGCTCACTGGGTCCACTTGCCCGTTACTGGCTAAACAAACTTCATGAACCTATCTGACGAGGGAATAATGAAACTGCTGATTTCGTCATCTCTTGCTGTAAGCAGAACTTCAACAGTATAGAACCCTCGATATGTCAGAATCTACTATGCTACCATATTGTGCTTTAAAAAAATTATTAAAAAATACCTGTAAAATTGGAGATTATTTCACCCGGAACGCTATTTTTTAACCTCAGCAAAGATTACTGCATTTTAATTCAGTTTACTTTCGTTGGTTTGGGGGGCCAAAAGATACTATGGCCCCCCCTTTAAAGCGCTTGGGGGGGGGGGAGGGGGCATGGCCGGAATGCCCCCCCCCCCCTGGATCCGCCAGTGACTGTGTTGCATTAACGGGGGCTATTCTAACAACGGGAACGGGTAATCACACCTTTGACTTTAAAATTGCGACATCGTAATACACACCTACGAAACTTTTTATCTCTCTCTCTCTCTCTCCTTTATGCTCCGTCTCTTTCGGTTTCTTCTTCGTGCAATTCTTGTTCGCTGTTTCTTTGTTACGTGTGTTATGCCTTCTTCTTCTTCAGAACTTTCTATTAGTGTTCTATTCTTTAACGCTTTTATTGATATGGGTTCCTTTTCTCTTTCATGACATTTCATGAACAAAGCGAATAGTTGAGAGAAAGTGGAAGAAATGTTCGTCTAATGTTGCATGGTGGTTCTTGAGGAGAGTGGAATGTTTCCTCCCATTGGTGTAATGTATGAGTATGTGTTTGATAAATGAACGGTAGAACGTGGTGTACTGTGGAGGGGACGTTTTCAGGGATATTCTGTTGCCACTAACGCCGGGTTTGCTCTTCTCCATGGCTTTTTGCGATGTGTCCTGATTAATTATCAGAAACCTGACAATTAACGAACCACGACAAAGATCTTATGTTCTAATGTGCAATAATCATCATCCAGGGGCTCAGAACCGGCAGCTGTTCGGGTCACCCGAACAGTGTCGTGAGATTAATCACAAAATCATCTCCGGAGTTACATCACCGCCCTGTCGAAGGTCAAAAGACACCTCTACTAGATGATGCTCGTGTCAGGTGAGTGACGTTGTGTTTGGCCAGCCTGCCACCTGTGGGTGATATCGGCTGTTTCCTGTGGTTGAGTGGGAGAATGATAGGAGGATTAGTTACCGGGTGGTGGATAGATTTTCGAGTAGAGTCGGAGTCGTCTTGAAGAGTTGAGATGAGTTGATCTTGGAGTTTGAAGAGGTAGAGATGGCAGAGAAGTGTCGTTTGAGAGCCGGAGATGAAGTAGTCGAAAGAAGCTGTCAGTCCGGACGGTGCTAGATTGGGGTATGGGGTGTAGTGGGTGGGTTGGGGTTGGGTCCTCGCCATAAATGAACATTGCAAGAACACGTTGTTTTGTTTTGTTTTTTGTTTTGTAGTTATGTTTGTTTTGTTTGTTTGTTTGTTTTTTTTGTTTTTTTGTTTTGCTCAATTTTTCGATTGCCCGACTTTTAGTCTTTTGCCCGGGCTATATATATATATACTTTTTTTTTTTTTTTTTTTTTTTTTTTTTTTTCCTTCCTTTTTTCACAGTTGATCGATTAGGCGTGTCGTAGAAAGAAAGTGGAAGAGAAGTTCGTGTAATGCTGGATAGTCGTCGTTGAGAAGTGTAGTGATGTTTAGTGGAATGTTGTGTGTGTTGCAGTAATCTGTGATGTGTTGCCTGTCGGTGTTGTATTTGGTGCAATAGATGAGTATGTGTTTGATAGTGAGTGTTCGTTGACATGTTGTGCATTGTGGTCGTGGGCGTTGTAGTAAGAGGTAGGAGTGTGTAAGTGCTGTGTGTCCGAGGCGTAATCGTGTCAGAGTGCGTTCCTTGAGTCTGGTGTGTTGGTTGATGGTGTGCCAAGGTTTGTATATGGGGTGTATTTCATGAAGTTGCGTTAGTGCTGTGTCCCATGTTTGTTGTATGTGTTTGTTAAGTGCCTGTTGTATTGTGGGATAGTAGTCAGATTGTGAGAGTGGGCATGGTGTGATTTGTGGTAGTGTTGTGGCTATGTTCGCTTCCGTGTCTGCGTGTTCGTTGCCGTGTATGTTTGTGTGACTTGGTATCCATAGAAGAAGTGGTCTTTGTTGTGCGGTGAGGTTTCGGTGTATGTTGAGTATTTTCGGGATGAGTGGGTGTTTGTGTTTGGTGTATGGTGTGATGCTTTGTAATGCTGATTTGGCGTCAGTAGCTATGATGTTGTGTTCAATTTTGGTGTTATAAATGGTAGAGTAAGCCGAGAAGATTGCGTATAATTCTGCTGTGTAGGTTGATGCTGTGTCGTGCAGACGGGCACGAAGGATAACCCGCGGCGGTGCTGCATTGTGGTACAGCACCGCCGCTGTGCCCGTCTGCTGTGTATGTGATTTCGAGCCGTCAGTGTATATGATGTTGTAATTTGCATGTTGTGCTGTGAATTGGAAGAAGAGTTGGTGTATTTCTGCGTCGGTGTATGTGTGTTTTGGATGGTCTATGAGGAAGTGTGTTGCGAGTGTTTCGTGTTTCCACCATGCTGTGGGTGTTGGTAATGGTTTGGCTGTGGGTAGGGTAATGTGTAGTCTGTTTGTGTGTTGGTGGATGCGGCAGCCTGCATCAGAAGGCAGCTGATTTTATGCAGTTTTATTTGAGACCATTGGAAATTAATTCGCTAATGCAGAACTATGATATACAATTTAAAGTAATACAATATGATAATTCGAAACACAAATCCTGAAATTGAGTGCAAAAATGACAGGCTTAGATATGTATAAAAGTAGTCGAGTATGACATCAGAAGGCAGCTGAATTTATGCCGATTTATTTGAGACCATTGGAAATTAATTCAGTAATGTAGAACATCTGATATACAATTTAAAGCAATACAATGTAATAACTTGGGACACAAATTCTGGAATCAAGTGCAAAAGTGACAGGGTTCAACATTTATGGAGTTATTCAAGATCACTGGCGGATCTAGCCCACCGGTTTGGGGTGGCCAACTTTCGGTTTTCGGCGTCAGCCCCCCCCCCCTCCCCCAGTGGCGTACTTAGGAATTGCATCAGAGGAGGGGTCGAAGGGATTTGGAGGGTGCCCATTCTCCCACTATTTTTTGTTAAAAGCATCGGATTTCTACCACTATTTGCCAAATGGACCCATTTTTTACAATAATAATTGATGAAAACATAATTTCCTGTGTAGGGGCCACAGCCTACCTCCACCGCTTCTAAGTTGCGTGATTTTTGTTCTTGTTTACCAAAACGTTCATGTTCACGTTCAACGTCTTGTACCACGTCAACGTTCGTGCACGTGTACACATTGGCAGGTCCGATTTTGTCAACTCTTGCTGTAAGCAGAACTTGAGCAGCATAGAACCCTCGATGCGTGTCAGAATGTACTATGCTACCATATTGGCTTCCAAACAATTATAAAAAATACCTTTAAAATTGGATATTCTTTCATCCAGACGATATTTTTTAACCTCGGCAAAGGTTACTGCATTTTCATTCAGTTTACTTCTGTTGGTTTCGGGGGGCCAAAAGACACTATGCCCCCACCTTTTAAGCGCTTCCGGGGAGCCATGGCCGGAATGGCCCCTCCCTGGATCGGCTAGTGATTTGATTGATTATTTGGGTTTAAGGGCGCACCGACTGCAGGGTCATTTGGCGCCCAGTGAATGTAGCCTGTCTCTTAATCTTAGCAACCCCAACACCAACATACGAAACATGCTGCTCAACTGGGCTCAACTGGTCACTCGCACAAAACATCCTGTTGAAATTCCGCTTTCGAAATCTGGCTCACTGGGTCCGCTTGCCCGTTACTGGCTAAACAAACTTCATGAACCTATCCGACGAAGGAATAATGAAACTGCTGATTTCGTCATCTCTTGCTGTAAGCAGAACTTCAACAGCATAGAACCCTCGATGCGTCAGAATCTACTATGCTACCATATTGGGCTTCCAAACAATCATAACAAAATACCTTTAAAATTGGAGATTATTTCACCCGGAAAGCTATTTTTTAACCTAAGCAAAGGTTACTGCATTTTAATTTAGTTTACTTTTATTGGTTTGGGGGGGGGCCAAAAGACACTATGGCCCCCCTTTGAAGCGCTTGGGGGGGGGGGGGGCATGGCCGGAATGGCCCCCCTGGATCCGCCAATGTTCAAGATGATATAAAAATGTAGCACGTTCAATTTTCGTTTAGTTAAGAATATTGGAAATTGTCGGCACATCACACAGAAGATGCATGAAACACTTTTATTACAAGATGTCGAGTGGCCAATTGCTCCCATTTCACTTTAAGGGCAAAGTGACAGGGTGAAATGATCTGATAATAAAACGAACTACACATCATAAGAGAGCTTGTTTGAATGTTATTCAAATTGGACCATTGGAAATTACTTGCACCTCCTCTAGAAACTAGAATATAGCATTAATCATAGCAAACCCACTCCGGTGATGTTCCTTCACAAACCCTCCACCAGAGCGGCGCCACCGGTATTATGTCCGCTCATGACGCCTAACGATTTAGCATCCCTCTCTGCTGTCTATCTGAAAGCCACAACTCTATCCATTTGAGGATGCTACCTGCAATACCATGGACCTGAAGCTGTATCATTAACCGTTTATGGGGTACCTTGTCAAAGGCCTTACTGTCTTAAAGTCAAGATATGCTACATCAACCTGATTTCCCTGATTAAATTGTTCTGTAGCGAAATTAAAAAAGTCCAATAGATTTGTGAGACGCGATCGCCCTTTTGTAAACCCATGTTGAGTATCTTGAATCAATCTGTTTCCTTCCAGAAAACTAACTATTCTATCCTTGATAAATGATTCGAGTACCTTGCAGACTAGGGATGTAATTCTTACTGGCCTATGATTTTCGACTTTATCTCTTTCTCCTTTCTTGAAAATAGGAACTACACTTGCCCTGTAGCGGGCCGCAACAGCGGGTTCGGCGAGCTAAGAGTGATGGCCAAAGCAGTGCGCCACGTTTACAGTCATGGCCCAAACGCTGCGCCACATTTGCCGTCATGGCCCAAACGCCGCTCCACATTCGCCCCGTCGGGGCGACACGCAACGCGTCATTACTCACCGCCCCCTCGCCGTAGCTAGCGGCGGGAGAAAACTAACACAACTGTTAGAAAGTGTCACGCCGACGCGGCCGCAATACTAATGCGTTTGTATGTGACACTATATAGTCTTACACCTACACACACAAGGTCGGAAGGTAGCTGGAAGACGACGGAGGAGGGAAGAGATCCGACGGAGAGAAGACGACGGAGGAGGGAAGAGATCCAGACCACACGCGGCGATTGAATATTGCTTGGCAATATTCAATCGCGGCACGCTCGAAAAGACCTAGCTTATAGCTGGCGATCGAGCACGAGAAGCTACCCGCTGCCCCAAAGACCCCGACCCCCCCTCCCAGCTGTCTCGTAGGTGTCCTTATTAGGGCATCTACGGGCAGCTCCGCCCCCCGGACCACTAGTTGGTTGTCTGCCGGATTAGCCGGCCGGCGCCACTAGTTGGTTGCTCGCCGGAATAGCCGGCGTAGCCCCCTCCAAACCCCTTCGGCCCAGCGGTGCTCACCAGCACCGTCGGGAAACCGAATTGTAGCAGCGGTCGGCTTTGATTGTTTTTTTTAACCCATCCCACCCACTAGGTTAGAGCCAGCAGAGGTACCTTCCTGGTTTCATGGATCGTGCTAGCGGCCTTTGGCCGTGACTGCGCCCGCCTCTGTTGGCTACTCCCATCCCTCCAAGCACTGTGTCTCTCTACCCCTTTCGCACTACACTTGTCTTCACACTTTTCCTTGCAGCACCCCTTCAGGGTGCCTCTCTTGACAGCACCCCTTCAGGGCGCCCTTCCCACACTCAGTCACCCCTCCCCTCTCTCCTCAGCGGTCCAACCCCGCACCGGCATGGCCGGGGACCCCCCGCCCCCTGCGGAGGACGGACGCCGGCCGCGCCCAGGAGCCCGGGCCCCGCCACCGCGAGATCCCCCTGACGGGGAATCCTTCGTGCTCGTGGCACGGAAGGAGGGGTCCTGGGACCGCACGTCCCCCTTTGCGGTCGCCAAGGAGCTAGATAAGTGGACGGGAGGTGTAGTGTCGGCCCGAACCATCCGGTCGGGCGCACTACTGGTTCGGGTGCGTGACCCAACCCAGGCCAGGGCCCTCCTCCACCTGAACCACTTCCTGGCACACCCTGTCGAGGTGGCTGTGGCGGATAGACTGAACAACTCTTTTGTGACAGTCTTTGCCCCGGAGCTGGCACACCTCCCAGAGGAGGAGCTCCTGGAAGAGTTGACCCCTCAAGGCGTCTGCGAAGTCGTCCGTTTGGGACGCCCCTCGGCATCGACCCCGAGCCCCTTGCTGAAAGTGGGGTACAGATCGCTCGCCCCGCCGACGCACCTGTACGCGGGGTACCTCCGGTACCCCTGTCGGCCGTGGACCCCTCCGCCCAAGCGCTGTGGGTTCTGCCAGCGTTATGGCCACCACAGTGGGGTCTGTCGCGCCCGCAACCCAGTGTGCGGCCATTGTGCTGAGGCGCACACCACGGCCCAGTGCGAGGCCCAGGAGCCGCGATGCGCAGCCTGCGCCGGCCCACACCCCGCCTCATACCCCCGCTGCCCAGTCTGGCTGGAAGCAAAGGGTCAGCAGCAGCAGCGCCGGACAGCCCCCCAGCACCGCCATTGACGCAGAGGCCGGCCTCTGCCTGGGGCCAACAGCCCCTCCAGCCCCTCTGGCCGACCCCGGCCGAGGCGGCCGCCCGACCGGCGACCTGTGTTCCCACGCGCACCGAGCGCCCGCTCACCCACTCCGACCCTGCACCGGCCTTACGCCCTGCTCCCGTCGCAGGTCCATCCGCCTCCAGGCCCTCCAGTTGTCGAACGGCTGCCACGCACCCTCGGGGTCGAGCCCCCTCCGCGCCACCCCTCCAGGACCTCCCCAGCCCCCCCTCCACCCTGCCTCCCTCTCGGGATCAGGCCTCCCCGGCGACCTCCACTCAGGTCCTCCCATCTCCCTCCACCGGCTCATCGCAGTCCTCTCAGGACAGTCCTGACCCCCTCCGCATGCTCGGGAATCCCCCAGGGACCCAGAGCAGACAGCCACACCAGAGTCGTCTGATTATGAAACAGACGATTCTGCCTCACCATCACCGCCACACACGCGGCTGCGGGAGCGTGATCACAACCATTAATGCAGACACCCACCACTGAATTCTTGCTGCAATGGAATACGAGGTCACTCATATCCCATTGGGCGGAATTCAAGGAATATATTATCAAAAATAAACCATTGGTAGCCGCCGTTCAGGAGACCCGATGGCGCGACAACGACCCATATAATTTTAACATCTATGGCTACTCTCTCTATACCAACAACGTAAATTCTACACCCCGCGGCGGCGGGGTTGCTCTATTTATCTCAGACACCCTCCTTCATCGTCAGATCAACATTGCTAATAACCTAAATTGTATTGCTGTTTCGGTCCAAATTGCACAAGTAGAGCTTACTATACTCTCTCTTTACCTCTCACCTTCTCCTACACTATCCTTATCTTCTGTGACCGACCTTTTCGGCCTCCTTCCTCACCCCTGTCTGGTGCTGGGTGACTTCAATGCCCATCACCAGGCTTGGGGCTGCCACTCCACATCACCTCGCGGACATCACATCGAAACTCTCCTCAACACCCACAACATGGTCTTTTTAAACGACCAAACACCCACACACAACACCGACATCGCCCCGTTCCGTCCATCCGCCATAGACCTGTCTTTGGCCTCAGCCTCTATTTCGCCCCTCTTCTCTTGGCATGTTCAACCCGATCCCCACTTTAGCGATCATTTTCCCATTCATATCATGCTTGAACGCTCAGCCCAAGCTAGAGATTACTTATTTCTACCCCGCTGGAATGTACGCAACGCGAAATGGCCACCCTTCTCCCAAGAAATTAACACCGTCTTTCCTCCGCAGTCACACCCCCCAATATCAGCCTTTCTTGATACCATACTACTCGCGGCAGAAAATCACGTCCCCCACACTCGTCGCTCCCCCGTCCGTCACCACGTGCCGTGGTGGAACGACGAGTGTCAACGCGCCGTCGCTCTGCGGCGGCGGGCCGAGCGAAAATTTCGGAAAAACCTTATCCCACAAAACATGTTAGAAGCCCGCGAGGCTAAAAAACGTTGTCAGCAGACTATCCTAGCGGCCAAAAAACACAGCTGGCAACTTTATTCAAACTCGTTCAATCGATTTACCCCGATCGGCCAAATTTTTTCCAAAATTCGCTCTTTCACAAATGGCAGATCCCCACACCGCGGATTCCCACAACTGACAATTAATCATCGCAACATCACAGAACCCTCAGACGTCGCGGAACACTTTGCCACCTATTATGCTGGCATCTCCTCAAATGCACAATACTCACAACACACCACCGAATTCCTACGAACCACTCTCGCCACCTGCAACTTTACCTCGGGCAACACTGAACCATATAATGCCCCATTTACTCCCTATGAGCTAACCTTATCCCTTTCCAAAGTAACCAACACTGCCCCTGGCCCTGACCAATTGGCATACCCCTTCTTCCAAAATCTATCTGACGTCGGAAAAGAGAATCTCCTCTCGGCACTAAATCAACTATGGACTGACGGCACTTTTCCCCCGTCCTGGTCTACTAGCACTATCATTCCTATAGCTAAACCTCGCAAACCTCGCGACCTTCCCTCTAGCTATCGACCTATCTCTCTCACTAGTTGTGCCTCTAAAATCTTTGAGCGCATGGTCAATGGCCGAATCAGAGTACACCTCGAAAACAACAACATTCTCTCCCCCTTTCAAAGCGGATTCCGACCCAGAAACAGCACCGCCGACAACCTCTTCCAACTAGTGGATTCGATACAGCGCGGCTTCATGAAAAAATATGAAACCGTCGCACTTTTTCTCGACTTGAAATCCGCATTCAATAAAGTACACAGTTCGGCCCTCCAAATCAAATTACATCGTATTGGCATACGAGGCAGAATGGCAAAATTTATCTCCAACTTCCTCGCTGATAGAACATTCACCGTCCGCTGCGGCAATATCCATTCTCGGCCCCAGAAACTCGATCAGGGCGTCCCACAAGGCAGCGTGCTATCCCCCACCCTCTTTCTCATCATGATTAACGATGCTCTCGCCGACCTCCACAACATAGCCCCCTGCCTAAAATACTCCATTTACGCCGATGATCTGGCCATATGGTGCACGCACCGTTCGGCAGACAAAGCAAATTATCTTATGCAGCGCGCCATGAATCAAATTGATTCCTGGTGCTCCCTTTGGGGACTGCAAATCTCCCCGCAAAATCCGTCACAATGCTTTTCTCACGGCTCCACACGTACATCCCACCTACTACTCCGCTCCGCTATCGCGAACAAATTATCCCTCTCCAAACCACATTCACATATCTTGGCATCATACTAGACAAAAGGCTTTGTTTCGGCCCTCATATTGCTTATCTAAAACAACGCTGCGCAAAACGGCTAAATCTCCTGCGCTGCATCTCCGGTCGCGACTGGGGTGCAGACAGGGCTACCTTCAGAGCGATATACATAGTGTTAAACACTATGTATATCGCTCTGATTCGCTCCGTCCTGGAATACAATGCGTTTATCTTCGATCATATATCTCCGTCACACATCACAACACTTGAACGCATACAAAATCACGCTCTTCGCCTCATCACCGGAGCACACCGCACTACACCCATTACTAGTCTCCGGGCTGAGGCCCACCTCCCCAGCTTACAACACCGCAGAACACTCCAACTAGTCAGATACCACTTTCGAACCACAACACAGCTCAACCACCCTGCTACCCCCGCACTCACTAAACCTCCCTTCAGACTTACCTATAATAGGAACAAACACAACATTGGCATACATTTGAAACATGTCCTTACTCTCGCACTCAAATTCCCCAAGGTAACCCTCGGCAAATTCCTCCCCTTCTCCCCTTTTGGCACATGTATCACCCCAAGCTCGAATATCTCTTCCACCAAAACAAAAAATTACTTTCCCCCATCGAAACCCAACAAACATTTTTCGAATATCAAGCCGCCCACCCCAATCATACATACTACTACACAGACGGCTCCCGTACCACCGACGGTACGGGAGCTGCTTGGTACGGTGGACCCAGCTTTGGCCAAATAAAATTAACACCACATCACTCGGTTTACACCTCAGAACTAGTCGCAATCTACGCCTGTCTGCACCACATCATTCAACACCACATCTCCACACCAACCATCATCTGCACCGACTCACGTTCTTCCATCGACGCTATCGCAGCCATACACAACACCACACACCCCACACTCCACGCTATCCGGGAACTCTATCACACACATCATGTTCACCTTCACCTCACACTGCTCTGGATCCCTGGCCACATGGGGATTCCGGGCAACGAGCGGGCAGATGAGCTCGCACGTCGAGCCATCGATCTCCCACCCACCCCCAACCTCCCAGTCCCCCCTGTGACCTTCTATCCCTCACCAACAGATTATTCAACACATATCTCCAGGCATGCTGGAATCACAACACTACTCACTTGCACCACATTAAACCCCTTCTCGCCAAATGGCCCTCTTCCAGACAACTCACGCGCTCACACGAGATCCACCTTGCTCGACTCCGACTCGGGCACACGAATCTCACGCATAATTTCCTCTTTGATCGACCTCTCCGCGCTCCGCCCTGCCAAACATGTGGTGTTCGTAACACTGTGGAACATTTCTTGCTTATTTGCCCAGCCTACCAACTACAACGTCGCCCACTTCTTACCTACATTGCGCAAAATCGTCTTCCACTTTCACTACCAAGCCTCCTCGGTGACAAGCACCCGGACCCCATTGACATACTATTCACATACTTGCACGGCACGAAACTAGAGGAAGTAATTTGAAGTCAAACGCTATCATCTCCATCGTCGCTAAACACATACATATAGGTTGTATCACACTAGGTAGGCCGAGACCGATCCAATTTGGCCAAAACGGACGGTTCTCCTTATAAATTGCGCTTGGTTTTTCACCTTCGGGTTTTCCAAGCTGCTTGGTTTTTTCACCTCTCAGGTTTTTCCAAGCCTTAACTAAAACATACACCTACACACACAAGGTCGGGCCCGACGCCCACGACTCGCCCTGGGCGTCGGGCCTCCGCTTCCCTTTTCAGGTCGCAGGTGGGCAGTGGAGCCTCTCCGGAGGTTACGATGCTGCCCACCCTCCAAGTGTACTTCTATGTGTCGTGTATGTACGTGTGTCTGTGTATGTTTCACCCATGTATGTGTGTCGGACTTTACGCCACGTTCCTTGCTTGTCGGCGTCTCATCTTTCCTCTCTTTCTTAATTGATATAACCGGATGCCATATAAGCCGGATTAACGTAACCCTTTCCTCAACGTAGCATATCTCTAGCGGATGGCACTCGGCCTCTGCTAAAGATGGAAGAAAAAAAAAAAAACAAAAAAAAAACACAAGGTCGCTGGAGCACGGAGATCTCTCAAGAGATCCGACGGAGAGAAGACGACGGAGGAGGGAAGAGATCCAGACCACACGCGGCGATTGAATATTGCTTGGCAATATTCAATCGCGGCACGCTCGAAAAGACCTAGCTTATAGCTGGCGATCGAGCGCGAGAAGCTACCCGCTGCCCCAAAGACCCCGACCCCCCCTCCCAGCTGTCTCCAACGCCCACGACCCGCCCTGGACGTCGGGCCTCTGCTTCGCTTTTTCGGTCGCAGGTGGGCGGTGGAGCCTCTCCGCAGGTTACGATGCTGCCCACCCTCCAAGTGTACTTCTATGTGTCGTGTGTGTACGTGTGTCTGTGTATGTTTCACCCATGTATGTGTGTCGGACTTTACGCCACGTTCCTTGCTTGTCGGCGTCTCATCTTTCCTCTCTTTCTTAATTGATATAACCGGATGCCATATAAGCCGGATTAACGTAACCCTTTCCTTAACGTAGCATATCTCTAGCGGATGGCACTAGGCCTCTGCTAAAGATGGAAAAAAGGAAAAAAGAGAAAAAAGAGAAAAAAAGCGTTCCCTCTCTCACATCTTCTCTGCAAATACAAGCTCTCTTCGACACGCACAAGTTTCTGGCAACATGCCATCGAGACAGTGTGGAGTGGACGTTCAGCCACTCCACAATTGGTGACCCCGACGTGATTCAAGCCGCCCCGACGTGATTCAAGCCGTCCCGACGTGATAGCAAGCCATCCCGACGTGATCTGAAGCCGTCCCGACGCGATTCAAGCCGTCCCGACGTGATCTGAAGCCGTCCCGACGCGATTCAAGCCGTCCCGACGTGATCTGAAGCCGTCCCGACGTGATCTGAAGCCGCCCCGACGCGATTCAAGCCGTCCCGACATGATTCAAGCCGTCCCGACGCGATTCAAGCCGTCCCGACGTGATTCAAGTCGTCCCGACGCGATTCAAGTCATCCCGACGTGATTCAAGCCGTCCCGACGTGATTCAAGCCATCCCGACGTGATTCCAGCCGTCCCGACGTGATTCAAGCCGTCCCGACGTGATTCAAGCCGTCCCGACGTGATAGCAAGCCGTCCCGACGTGATGCAAGCCGTCCTGATGTGATTCCAGCCGTCCCGACGTGATGCAAGCCGTCCCGACGCGATTCAAGCCGTCCCGACGTGATTCGAGCCGTCCCGACGTGATTCAAGCCGTCTCGACGTGATTCCAGCCGTCCCGACGCGATTCAAGCCGTCCCGACGTGATTCCAGCCGTCCCGACGTGATCTGAAGCCGTCCCGACGCGATTCAAGCCGTCCCGACATGATTCAAGCCGTCCCGACGCGATTCAAGCCGTCCCGACGTGATTCAAGTCGTCCCGACGCGATTCAAGCCATCCCGAAGTGATTCAAGCCGTCCCGACGTGATTCAAGCCGTCCCGACGTGATTCGAGCCGTCCCGACGTGATTCGAGCCGTCCCGACATGATTCAAGCCGTCCCGACGCGATTCAAGCCGTCCCGACGTAATGTGGGGAGCCAACGCGCAACTCTCTCCGCTTTCCGTGCGTCCCACACTCCACAATTCGTCTAACGTCCTGGCTGACGTTAGATCAACCTCAGCGACCTCAGCCGACCCACTGGCTTCCTCAAAAACCCCCCCCACCCCCCCGGCCCCCCCCACAACCCCCCCCCCCCCCCCGGCCTCACACAACCCTCAGCCAACTCACTGGCTGACATCTCGTCAAAACCAGCCTACTTGGATCACCACCGCCGCCACCGCCGTCATCAACCGTCGGACCAGCGCTGCGGCCCGCACTTCGCACTCGCTCCGGCCGTGCAGTGATCACCCCTGCGCGGTATGTTGTTCGCCACGTCACCTTTGCCGGCGCCGTGTCTGGGCGGGTTACCTGTAGCGGGCCGCAACAGCGGGCTCGGCGCCTTTGCTTTTGGGGGACATCTGATCTGAATTTCCCTCAAGTAAGATTTGAACTTTTCCCACATTTCACAAGCATTTAAATTGGATAATTCTTCTTCCTATTATATGGCACTTAAAGCCGCTCTCATGCAGTCAACGTCTGCCCTGTTAAAACTTCGAACCTTTGCCAAATTATCCTTGATTGTGCCTTCTGTGTATTCAATGTCACTATGTTATGATCACTTCCCGAGGTCCCGAGGAGGTATGATTCCCCGAGATTCTCCTACAGTCAAGTCTTGAACTAAATCACTTAAATCTGAGAAGATAAGGTCCAAGAATGAGCCCTGCCTAGTTGGTTCCGTTACAAACTGCTGTAAGAACAGGTCCTCTTCAAGGCGTTTCCTAAACATTTACGTGATGGGGAGCCAACATCAACATTTTCATGTACTTCTAGATTAAAGTCACCAAGAATAAGGCATTTCCTTCGGTTGGTTGGTTGGTTGGTTATTTGGGCTTAGGGGCGCATCGACTGCGATGATCATACAGCGCCCAAAGGCATTTCCTTCCACAGTTTCTACTGATTTCCTCGCAAATCACCTTATCGAACTCCAGTTGCTGAGAATGTGGCAAGGTTCCTGATCGGTACAAAGCTCCTATCCTCAGTTTATTGCTGTTGCCTTTTCTCACAGCGACATCAAGCCAAATGGACTCCACAGACACATTTTTTTAAACCCCATCTGCTACTTTTTGAGAACTGAATAAGCTATTCACATAGAGCATTACACCACCCCCTTTCACTGCTGGACCCCTATTGCACGAAAACATATTGTATCCCTGGATCTCATAGTCGTGCAAGTTGTCCCAAAAATACCACTCACTGACCCATGCCTCAGTAATGCAAACAAAATATGGTTCCTCCTCAGCAACATAACACTTGAACTCATCAAATTTGGATCGAATACTCTGAGCATTAAACATCATACACTTAACATATGTCCCATAACCAGCTTTGGCTTTTTCATGTTGGGTAGCGAGTCTTTCATCTCTGGATGAGCTACCACTCTGCCCCCTTGAACTACCGCTATCCCTATTTACTGACTGTGAGGTTCTATTGCCTAGGCTGTCACTATTGGCATATCCCTGAGATGGCAGTGCCACTTCATCCCTCCCCACCCCATTGTCTAGTTTCCCTGAAGGACATGCTCATATACTTTGCTTAACACATACACCCCCTTCTCGGAGAAGTGCAGGCTATCCCTCTGATAGAGGTCCCATGAGCCATAAAACCTGCACCACTCGTCAACAAAGGTCAAACCTAACTCATGGCAGAGCCTACGTTACCCTACCCTGGCATTGGCTGCCAGTGCCCTAGAGCTCCACTCAGGGGAGACTCCAGCCCTAGGCAGAATAGCAATCACAATGACTCTACTATTGCTATGCTTCAGGGTGGCCAGAAGACCCCAATAGTCCTGCAGCAGCTCCTCACTCCTAGCAGGACCTATGCTATTTACTCATACCTGCACTAAAACTGCACTAAACTGGTGCTCAGTGGTGGCCTGTGCTACCACTGGCACCAAGGCTTTGACCTTGGCACCAGGCCTGGTGATGCACCTCCTGCCTCTCCGGCCTTTACAGAACACCCTATCTAAATGTCGCACACGAGAGTCGCCTACGACCAGCACTGTCTCCTTGCTACTATCCTGGGGCAGTCCTCCAATGCCTGTAACCTATTTTATGTTAATATGCCTGCCTGCTGAGCTGTTCGACTAGGTTGACCCCCGCTCCTACCACCTGCCGCATGTCACTCAATGACCCCTTGCTTAGGCTCGCACCTCCAAGTCCTCCACTCCCTGACTTTATACGACTGCCCCTCCTGTGAGCTACCATAACTATAACTTCTCTGTTCACTATGAACACTCCTCTACAGATATCCCAGCCACCTCCACAGCAGGGGAAGCCTCAGTTACCTGGTGGCCAGTGACCACCTGGGCATAGAATGCCCCTGCTGCAGACTGACCCCTACTTGCTGCCTTTTCTTACCTACCCTGTGCAACAAGGGTGGCCTTGAGCTTGGAAAGCTCTGCCTTAAGGGCCCTAACCTCCTCCTCTAGTGCCTGCATCCTGGTAGAAACCATCCTACAGGCTGTAGCTTATTCCTAGATATAGATTGAAAAGTGACTTGCTACAAAATGATATCATACAAAAGTAACAGAGCAGATAAAAATAACTGGCAAAGCTTAGATGTATGCAAGTTCCTAACTATGCAGCACTTACAAGCTAATCCACTGCTGTTTTTCAGAATGCACTTAAATCAAAAGCACTTGAAGCTCACACAAAGTACCCTGTATTCTGACCATTACATGTCTGATAAGCCTATTTCACGAAATTTTCAGTTACGTTCCCTTTTGATTTGAAGCGTGCCTTCAGAATAGGAAGTGCTGTAATTGAAACTGTATACATCATCATATAATTTTTTATGTTTGCATATACATATATACATACTTACATACATACACATATACATATATACATATATATATATATATATATATATATATATATATATATATATATATTCATACATATATCAAATCATACATAATCTTGTAACACCTATTCACTTACCTCCTGTCGTCGTGCACATTTTTGCATCTTTGAAATCATTTGGTATCTCTAAATATCTACCGCCAGAATATGGTCCCTGAATCTATTGGAAAAGGTCCTGATGATCTGGAGCCACCGTGATTGTTTTATGGTGGTTTCACGCTGTCCTAACATACATATTGTGGGATAACATTCTCCTTTACTTTCTGCCGTCATGCACTTTTTGGTATCCCCATGTGGAAATACCACCAGAATATGATCCCTGGATCTATTGGAAGAGGTCCTGATGATCTGTAAGTAAATATATTTACATACAGGTATATTATCTAATAGATATGTATGTATATATATTTATATATATATATATATATATATATATATATATATATATATATTATATATATATATATATATATATATATATATATATATATATATATATATATATATATATATATATATATATATATATACATATATAGATAAACCCGTGGGTCATTTGGTGCATCTTCTATTGAATACCAATGACCACGCACATCTGAAACAAACATATATGACACATATCAATACAAAGCTATCACTCAGCAATTAGTGAATTCAGCGCAGTACTCTATCCCCCCTCCAAGACTTTGAGGTCTCGAGGGGACCAAAGTCTGAAACACTAGCAGATCAGATGTAAACACATGTGGGCAACAGGTTGGGCAAACTGATGTCACATCATCCATCCGCATCCAAATGGATGTGCACAGGGCCCTGCAGCAGAGCAAACAAACCATCGTTCAACAAGAAGCTCAACGGCTGAATCATGTGCCAGCTATACATACAGCACTATTGCCCACCATCGCAAATCATCCACGCTACACACAACGGGTGCATAACAACGCATTAACAGCACCGCACAAGTGACCAACGAGGAGGTAGCGAGTGTGACACCGACGGGCGAAAACTAGAACGGTGAAGCTACAATTGCAAATAGATGTCAGTAGGCAGGTATCACCTCGCGTCATGTGGAATGGGTGATCGAGTAGGTGACCATAATGATTTGACACAATATATGACACAATAAACGCCACATATCACTTGCCATATTCCTCACTGGGGAATCCGCAAACATACACCTGCGCGAGCCAAAAAACATCGAATTACTCAGGTACACCGGCAGGAGCGCAATCAGTATTCCAAGTAATCGCTCAAGTAACGAGGTTTTCTCGACTGCCGTGTGCTGCGGCGGGGGGTTGGTGCAGCGAGCACAGGCTCGGGGTACTGAGTTTCGTTGGATGATTCAGTCGGTGGTGACTGCACACAGGGAGGTGTGTGTGGAGTGGGCTGAGGTGGGGTACTTGCGTTATCCCGGGAACGAGTGTCACGAGTGTCGTTCGTCGGTGGTACCCTCGGTGGCCGTTCGTCGGTGGCCGTAGTTTTGGTGTGTCCCGAGAGTGGTATGGTTGCGGTATCGCCCTGTGTGGCGGGTACTATGGTGTGAGAGGGTGGCGCATGAGTATCACTGCCACGTGTATGCTCACTGTAACGATCCAGAGCTGGGTATGTGGGAGTATCGTGAACAGGTACAGGGGCGCGTGCTTCCAGGCGAGACAATGTACCGGGTGTGAATGAGATAGGAGGGCGTGGCATGAACGGAGTGTACGAGCGCAAGTGCTTGCGGTTTCGCAGTGTCACACGTCCGGAACCGTCTACCCTCACCACGTACTGGTCAAACTGTCGCACTTCAATGACGATGCCAGTTTTATCCCATTTAGTGGGATGAGGGCCGATTAGGTTCTGCAGGCGTACACAGTCCCCGACTTTGAGGGGAGGCAGTATCCGAGTGTGCTCAGAGAGGCGCTCGTGGGTTCGCATATGACGGTTTCGCAACGCCTCTTCACGGTTGACCAGTGTTTCCTTCCACGTGCTGTGGGGTTGGTACTTGCCAGGGTGTATGGGGATAAAGTCCCGGATTGGCCTGCCGAAGATCACCTGTGCTGGTGACAGGCGGGTGTCACGATCCGGGGTGTTCCGGTACTGTAGTATCGCGCGCTGGAAGTGGTCAGTGTTCAGCCCACCTCCTTCCAGTGTGTTGTCAGTTATCAGACGCTTGACTGACTTGACAGCAGTTTCTGACCGACAGTTTCCATGTGGAAATGCAACAGACGACATGCGATGCCTCACGCCCCAGTTACGCAGGAAGTTCTGGGTGGCAGTAGCGGTGAATTCCGGCCCACCGTCAGATGTGAGCTCGTCGCTAATGCCGAATGTGACGAATAATCGCCGCAAAGCGGCAATAAGACCGTGTGCGCCATTGGAGGATTCTTCGACTATTGGCCAGTTACTGTACCGATCCACTGCGACCAGGTAGTGGCGACCCCGGTAGGTGAAGTAGTCTGCACAGATAGCTTGGAAGGGGTATGCTGGCAGAATGGGTGGCGTCGGTGGAGCACTTGGCTGGGAAGGAGTCATCCGGTTGCAAGCTGCACACCTGGCGCGTGTCTCTTCGATGGCCTGAGTCATGCCCGGCCAGAAGAAGGAGCTCGCAGCTCTTGAATCCATCATAGATACCCCTTGGTGGGCAGAGTGTAGTATGTGCAGTAGGCGCTCGCGAAGGGCTGGTGGCACAACGACGCGGTCTGTACAGAGGATGACCCCATCATATTCGCTGAGCTGATCGCGAAATCTGTAGTAGGGTCGTATGGAGGGTGGCATGTGGGCCGCGGACTCAGGAAAGCCGCTGTGAATGACTTCGGCGAGCCTGAGCATGTCATGATCACTTGAGGTCGCTGTTCAGACATCATCCCAAGTGATGGACTTGATGAGCTCCGCTGAGGAGGAAGCACACATTGGAGAGCAGGGCTGTACGCCGACGTCGGAGCTAGTCTCGCGGACCGCAGCAAGGCAATTGAAGTCGAATCCGGTAGGTGTGCCTTTAGGAGGCGTGATGACTGCGGATACAGTGTCGTCGGGAAGATCAGGTGGCTCTGGCGCACCAACCGGGTGTCGGGAGAGTGCATCGGCAGCAGCGCGTGCCCCGGGGATATGGACGACGCGAAATTTGAAGCGCAGGCTTTTCTCTTTGATGTTGCAGAGCCGTGGATTTGGGATCTCGTCAAGTGAGCGGTCCCCGAACACCTTGACAAGGGGTCGATGATCCACTGCTACAAGTAGGTCCGAGCAACCGAGGGTAAAGTGGCGGGCCTTCTGGAGAGCGTCCACAACAGCCAGAGCCTCCCCCTCCACTGGGGCGTAGCGTGCCTCGGCACCGTGGGTAAAACGGCTGCCCACCAGCACGACGCGCCATCCGGTCTTGCAACAGTAGGGTCGGGTACCAGAGCACAGGCAGTGTTTCTGGAGCAACCAGTACCCGAGGCCGTCCTTTGACCAGTCGGTTGCGAGGCAGGTCGGGCGGGTCTTATCGAAGATTCCCACGCCCTGCTGTATCTGCCTGACAATGAAGTCTTTAGATCGTTGGAAGAGCTGGTCCAGTTCTGCAGTCCACACGAAGGGCTGACCAGGCTTGAGGAGGTCACGGTATGGTTGCATGTGGTCCGCCGAGGCGAATGCGTATGCAACTTGATTGATGAGCCCAAACCAGCTTCGCACATCCGTCAGGTTCCGAGGTGTTGGGAAGTCATCAATAGACTTCAAGATTCTTGGACATGGACGTACTGAAGAGGGTGTGATCTCGAAGCCAGCAAACTCAACCACATCCTTCGCAAAGGAGAACTTGGCTGGGTTCAGGATGATGCCATGGCGGCCGCGCCGATCGAGCCATTCGACTGTCTGATGGAATGCCTCCTCGATGTCCGATGACCAGAGGAGAGTGTCGTCCACGCACTTGGTTTTCTGTGGGATGTCGGCAACGATGGTGTCGAACCGCCGGCTGTAGCCGTCGCCTGATGACACGTATCCCTGTGGAGCGACACGGTAGCGGTAACGTCCCCAGGGGGTGATGAAAGTAGTGTAGTGGCGATCGTCGGGGTGGAGGGGCACGGCGTGATACCCATTCCAAGCATCAGTGACAGTCTTTTTAGTACCGCGGGGCACTGCACGAGCTTGGTGAAATGGTGACTGGGTGTGATGAGTCTGTCTGGGTGCATGTCTGTTCAGAGCTTGAAGGTCAACAGTGCGCCTGGGCTTACCATTCTTCTTGGCAGTGATCACCATACGGTGACACCATGTAACTGGTGTGTTGGGTGGGACTTCTTCGATGACACCCAACCGACAGTCTTGGTCGAGGCCAGCCTTCACGTCTTCCTGCCAGTGAATTGGTACAGGAATTGGCTTATGGTGGGCAACTGGTGGAGCATTGGGGTCCACCATGAGATGCAATGGTGGGCCCTCCATGGCCGGCAGGGGTTGGTGGTTACACGTGTTGAAAGTACTAGAGGCGTAGTATGTCAACAACCATCCCTCGATCTTGTCTCTGTTTGCATCAGTCGGAGGGTATGGTGACGCAGTTGGTGGTGGTGGCGGGTGCTGGCGTCGAGGGCAATCGCAGGCAGCTGTGATGCATGACTCAGACACAACGGCGCTGCCACCGTGAGGTGTGGAGGCGACAGCCGAAGCAGTGTTGCCCGGTGGGTGTGTACTGATCTTGGGGAAGTCAGTGGAGATCATGCCGAGTACTTCGCAAGCTCCCCGTGATAGAAAGAACTTGTCGATTGCATCCGTGAAGTACACAATCTGTCTTGTCTCAGCGCCACCTGGCTCCCGTGTGGCTGAGATACGAAGTGGGATGGCACCGATGATGCTGATAGCTGCATTGTTGACTGCTGTCATCTGCAGCTTAATGGGTGAGAGGTGCCGTGTGTTCAGGCCGAGGTGTCGCAGCAGATTAGTCCCTGCTAAGCAGGATTGGCATCCAGTGTCAGCTATAGCATGAATGAGTGGTGCTGTCGTAGGACGCCTGAGGGGAGTTTCTAGACCTAGAGCTCGTGTGTCGCATGGATAGTGTGACACAAAGATTGGGGTGGTTGGCTGCGGTGCAGATGGTCGTTTCTCCCATGTGTCCTGTAAAGAGTCATAGACATGGTGATCCAGAATGATCTCACCAGACACCGTATGCTTCTTGAAGTCAGCAACTCCAACACTACACAGTGAGTCAAACACCATTTGAGGGTCAGGTTCCCCAACTTCAGCGACAGAAGTCGAAGAAACCGCCGAATTGGTAGGGCGGGCTGTGGATGGAACACCATTAGTGTCACGTCGGCGGAACTGGCTAGACCGGCACATGATTTCGACGTAATGAAGCTTGCTGCACCTTTTACACATGTGACCATACGCACTACAGTTAGCAATCCGTTCTTCTCTGTCTTTACCATGCCCATGTTTTCCACAGTAGCCACATGGCGTGGCCTGCTGCTGATGAGCTACATGAGTAGGGGTTGACCGCTGCGACCGTTGTTGCTTTCGGAAGCTGCTGATTCCAGCTGCATTTAATGGTGCAGTGGTCGTGCTTGGCACAGTGGCAAGACGCTGTGCTGACAGCTTCCCACCTTCACGGGCTTCTATGTACCGCAATGTCTCATCCAGGGTAGCCGTCTCATCCTTCTCTGATAGCAGGGAGAGTTTGATCTCTGGGTCATAAACGCCACGGATTAGGGCGTCGCGGACCATTACGTGACTGTAGTCGACCTCTGTAGTAGGTTCACAGTTGCACTGCAGCTTGTATTTGCATGTGCTTGCTATGCCCTTTAGTCTAGCACAGAAGGTTCGGACCGGTTCATCACGATCCTGTCTGGTACTGTGGAGTTCATCACGGGCTACAAGCACATTCTCGGCACGCACTGCCAAAGACTTTATGTGTGCCAGTGTGCTGACTTCATCATGTGTGGTGAGGTCACCGAATGATCGAACCAAATCACGTCGAAGTGGCTCCTCACAGCAGTCTAACAACTGGTATATGGCGTCCGCGCCTGAGATGCGTGTGGCTGACTTGTATATGGACCATCGTTGAATGAAGTATGTCCATTCTTCTTCAGTGCCCCCAGCAGCAACGGATGGGCGCTTGACCTTCTCCACCTGGGCCACTGGAGCAGTGCTGCCAGGACGTGTGGTGGGATGGTCAGACCTCTCGTGCATCTGCAGGAGCGTAACCAGCAGGGACTTGTCGCCCTCGCTGGAGCTCCACTGACAGCCAGTGTAGGGGCATCTGACTGGTGCTGGGGCAGTAGCCATTGTAGGAGTGGTCCGTCACAGGATGGCGTGGTCATAGATAAACCCGTGGGTCATTTGGTGCATCTTCTATTGAATATCAATGACCACGCACATCTGAAACAAACATATATGACACATATCAATACAAAGCTATCACTCAGCAATTAGTGAATTAAGCGCAGTACTCTAATATATGTATTTACATACATGTCCTGATGATCTGTATGTAAATATATTTACACTGCGATTGTTCCATGGCGGGTTCACGCTGTCCTAACGTATACATAATATGGCATAACCTTCTCTTTTACTTGCTGCCGTCAAGCACTTTTTGGCATGCCCATGTGGAAATACTGCCAGAATATGATCCCTGGATCTTTTGGAAGGTGTCCTGACGATCTGGAGCCATTACAATGGTTTCATGGTAGTTTCTCGCTGTCCTAACTTATACATAATGTGGTATATACTTCTCTTTTACTTGCTGCAGTCATGCACGTTTTGGTATCCCCAGGTGGAAATACCCCCATAATATGATCCCTGAATCTATTGGAAGAGGTCCTGCTGATCTGAAGTCACTGCGATGGTTTCATGGTGGTTTCTCGCTGTCCTAACTTATACATAATGTGGTATAAACTTCTCGTTTACTTGCTGCCGTCATGCACTTTTGGTATTCCCATGCGTAAATACCGCCAGAATATGATCCCTGAATGTATTGAAAAAGGTTCTGATGATCTGGAGCCACCGCGATGGTTTCATGGTGGTTTCATGCTGTCCTAACGTATACATAATGTGGTCTAAACTTCTCTTTCACTTGATGCCGTCATGCACTTTTTGGTATCCCCATGTGCAATACCGCCAGAATTTGATCTCCGAATCTATTGGAAGAAGTGCTGATAATCTGGAGCCACTGCGATGGCTTCATGGTGGTTTCTTGATGTCCTAACATATACATAATGTGGTATAACCTCTTCTACTTTCTGCCGTCATGCACTTTTTGGTATTCCTATGTGGAAATACCACCAGAATATGATCCCTGGATCTATTGGAAGAAGTACTGATGATCTGGAGCCAATGCGATGGTTTCATTGTGGTTTCATGCTGTCCGAACTGATACATAATGTGGTATAACCTTTTCCTTTACTTGCTGACGTCATGCACTTTTTGGCATCCCCGTGTGGAAATACCGCCAGAATATGATCCCTGGATCTATTGGAAGAGGTACTGATGATCTGGGGCCACCGCGATGGTTTCATGGTGGTTTCTTGCTGCCCTAACATATGCATAATGTCGTATAAACTTCTTTTTACTTTCTCCCGTGATGCACTTTTTGGTATCCCCATGTGGAAATAGCGCCAGAATATGATACCTGGATCTATTGTAAGAGGTCCTGATAATCTGGAGCCACCCCTCGTGAAAAAGTCCTACAGGATTCTCAGAAAATCCCCACGATCCTACAGGATCCTGCACATTTCCGCAGACACTCCTGCACAGACATGCGATCCTGCAGGACAACCCTGCAGGATTTGAGAAATATAGAAAGCTGTCCTACAGGATTGTAATGTCATGCATGACTGTCCTGCAGGATTCCAATGGCATGCATGACTGTCCTGCAGGATTTTACAGATAACTATTCAGGTCCGTCTCAAAGGTTTGATGTGATGCAATTTTCAGTAACATATCTTGGGAGGGGAACTGGGAGCATGTGCTCCTGCCCTATGGAAACTGGCGCCCCTTCGGCCGGGAAGAGGCACCCCTCCGAGAAGGTTCGAGTGCTGTACATGATCATGTGGTTTATTGTACAGAATTCTGACAATAATCATACAAGATCCTTCACAAAACCATGAAGGGTCATGTACCATTCAGGTACAGGATGAAGTGTGATTCACATGCAGGATCCAGCAAAACTTACGTGCTGTAGGATTTATGTTCAGGAACGTGTAGGATTTATGTGCAGGACCCTGTAGGATTTATATGCAGGACACCACAAGATCCGGTAGGCTCCCATTCAATTTGTATGCAGGATCCTGCAGGACGGTCATGGATCCAACAGGATTGATGTAAAGAATCCTGCAGGACAGCCCTGGATGCGACAGGATTTATGTGAAGGATCCTGTAGGATTTATGTGTAGGATCATGCAGGACAGCTCTAGATCTGACAGGATTTATGTGAAAGATTCTACAGGATTTATGCGCATGATCCTCCAGGACGGCCCTGGATCCTACAAGGTGTATGTGATGGATCCTGCAGGACAGTTGTGGTGTAGCGGAGCGCGAGTGAGAGCACCAGCATGCTTGGCGGTTGACTGCTGTGCATGAGTGCTGCCATCTATTAGACGATGTGGTGTACTTAAGGTTCACCCTTTGATGTAAGATGACAGTGTCATTAATCGTGCTTAACCATGTCAATTATAGCTGGTTTCTCTGCTTATATCTAATGCCCTGTGTCCAATAGCCATCTGCCATAATAGCTGTCTACTTCACTCAACTGAATGACCTGTACGCTTTCACAAATGCATGTACTTTTCGATATCTTCGTTCTTCAATGTAATAACTAGGTTTCAGGCTTCAACTGTTCGGTTACCTATTGTGCCGGCACACAAATGTCCCATCTTGTGTCTCTGGCATCATCTCTCTGGAGGTCGACCACGCTTAGATAGCACACTTCATGGGTGTCAATTGGCGACAGGACCTCTCTGGCTTAAGACTAACCAGCATTACCTTTCTTTCATTACCTGAACACTACCACGGTACCTCTCATCCATTACCTGTCATCACCATAGTACCTTTTCTCCCTGGTGGTTTTCCCAGATCCTACGCCTGTCCACGCACCTAGGCGCTATAGTGGATTCGGCAGGATTTATGTGCAGGATCATGCAGGACAGTCCTAGATGACAGGATTTATGTGAAGGATTCTGCAGGATTTATGTGAAGGATTCTGCAGGATTTATGCGCATAATCCTGCAGGACAGCCCTAGATCCTACAGGATTTATGTGAAGGATCCTGCAGGATTTATGTGAAGGATCCTGCAGGATTTATGTAAAGGATCCTGCAGGATTCATGTGAAGGATCCTGCAGGATTCATGCGAAGGATGCTGCATGATTTATGTGAAGGATCATGCAGGACAGTTCTGAATCCGACAGGATCTATGTGAAGGATCCTGCAGGATTTATGGGCAGGATCCTGCAGGATCCTGTAGTATCCTTGTATCAATATCTCACACAGAATCCTGCAGGATCCCTCAAGACGCTGTCCTGCACAATTGTGCAGGACAATCCTGTAGGATTTTTCCACTAGGGACTGCGATGGTTTCATGGTGGTTTCACGCTGTCCTAACGTATACCTAACGCGATATAACATTGCGTGTAAAGAAAATATACGACCTTCAATATACCGGGAGGTGCTGAGTTGACATCAAAAGTATCGGTAAAGATTATACTTTATTGCTCAACGTTTCGGCCAGGGGCCATCGTCAGGAGTGATCAAAAAAGCTCAAGCTTAACAATTGAAGAAGAAAAAAAGCACGCGGGGAAAAAAGCGTGCAAAAAGACACGTGGAATGCAGAAAAGCCTCCTCAGTGGTGCAGACACTCAGAAACTCCAAGCCAGAAACAAACTATGTAACCTTGGAGACTATGAATCTGGGGTAGAGCCTTTCCTGTCTGCAATTGATGGGGAAGATGAACCGTTCTTCGACACGTCCTAGCTTTTGATGCAAAAGCTAGGACCGTTGTAGCATTGCACTGTTATAGCATTGTTTCTTGGTGGTGGGAGTAAAAAGATTTGAGACAGATTGTTTTTAGTAT
Organism: Ashinkailepas kermadecensis; assembly: GCA_034440615.1. Taxonomy (NCBI): domain Eukaryota; kingdom Metazoa; phylum Arthropoda; class Thecostraca; family Neolepadidae; genus Ashinkailepas; species Ashinkailepas kermadecensis. Next base: position 40,363 of record JAOTOM010002187.1, read on the forward strand.
AGTTTTCCTTAAAAAGAATGGCGCCATTCTTCCTAATGCGATATAACCTTATCTTTTACTTACTGCCGTCGTGCGCTTTTTGGCATCCCCATCTGGAAATACCGCCAGAAGATAATCCCTGGATTATTGGAAGAGGTTCTGATGATCTGCAGCCACTGCGATGGTTTCATGGTGGTTTCACGCTGCCCTGAATGATATGTAATGTTGTAAAACCGTCCCGTTTTCCAATGGGCGAATAAGTCGTATCACTGTGACTGTTTGTGACGTCATCAAAACGTTGCATTCATATCCAGTTGAATATTTGAACAGTTCGACATTCCTTGCCTATATGCGGCACATTCGGTTACATTTCTAGTGTTAACAACGCCACGGCAGGAAGTAAAGATTACCGTTGTGTACCTATATTCGTGGTTTCAGCGGAAAGGTAACAGGATTTCGGTACCTTAGGAATAGGAATACGACGCAGCGTCCGAGATATCGCGATTAACAATACAATTTATGTTTCTGTAGTACCTATATAGGTACCTACGTCCCATTTATCAAACACCGGTTACAGATCATACATATTGATATTAAGCGGTTTTACAGCGGCAATTTGCACACATGAACTAAAAAAGGTACTTCGGAAAACATTTAATATTAATAAGAATTGGTATCAATCAATTTTCGCAGCTTTTCTGATGGCAAAAATTGTTTCTTGGTGGTGGGAGTAAAAAGATTAGAGATTGTTTTTAGTATAGTTTTTCTTAAACCATTTTATATTCCGAAACCCACATCCCAATAGACGGCAGGTAACAAATCAGTCAGTACACAAGCGTCCTACTCGTGGGGTGTGTTGTGAATATTTATTAGTTGTGCAATGTGAGCATGTCAGGTGTATCTGGTAGGGATTTATGAACTTGGTTTGCATTGATTAAGTATACTTTTGTTATTATTTTCGGTATTTTTGTCTTAAAGGGTGTTGTTTGGTATTTTTTTATTTTTTCCCCAGAATATCATGTTTATTAACGTGATTCGGAAGATGCGATCATTCGTTTTCTCCGTAAATGCTTACGTCTCGGTTAATCTTAGAGATAATATCTATAATGTGCCATATATGCCACACTGCTGTTGTTTGCTGCATAATTTATCCATTCCTCACCTGGCACTTCTCAGACGTGATTAAAGGGACATTCAACACCATGCAGTTGATTCAACACTTGTTCACGTAAAAAATGCTTAATTACTGCCTCTTTGCCACATAGATGACACACCACTACTATTCTACTAGAACGCCAAAAAAAACTAAGCAGAGCACGGCTTGCGGCCGTGATGTACGGATGACGTCACAATAAATATTACGCTTGTGTTTTTAAATTATAATATATGAGTTTATATTAGTTTAGATAAGAGTAGATTGTATTACGTTGGGTTAGGTTAGGTTAGGTTGGGTTAGGTTTTCCTATTTAATTATTAATTATCATACTGCTTGTTGGAAGTCGTGAAGAAAGACGACGAGACTGAGCAGAAGCCGACTTTTAAATATCACTTCGCAGTCCATCACAATAAACATTATGCTTGTGTTTTTAAATTAAAATATGAGTTTATATTAGTTTAGATAAGAGTAGATTGTATTATGTTAGGTTGGGTTAGGTTAGATTTTCCTATTTAATTATGAATTATCATGCTATTTGTTGGAAGTCGTGAGGCAAGACGAGACCGAGCAGAAGCCGGCTGTTAGCCGTGCTGTGTGTTTAGTTTTTTAGGCATTGTGGTGGAATAGTAGTGTGTCATCTATGTGGCAAAGAGGCAGAAATTAAGCATTTTCGACATGAAAAAGTGTTGAATCAACTGCGTGAAGTGTCGAATGTCCCTTTAATCATATCTGAGAAGTGCCACCAGGTGAGGGATGGATAAATTATGCAACAAGCAGCGGTGTGGTATATATGGTGCATTATAGATATTATCGCTAAGATTAACCGAGACGTAAGCATTTACGGAGAAAACGAATGATTGCATCTTCCGAATCACGTTCATAAACATGTCATTCGAAAAAACCTAGAATTCCCAAAACACCTTTTAAGACAGATTTACCTTATTTTCTATGCCATTGTTCAGGAGTATGGCTTATAACCACATCCTTTGCTAATTTAACCATAGCATCAATTTGCCATCTGGCAGCCATTTGTTGGCTGCCAGATACTGTAGAGCTGAGTGCAGTCTCCATGCAAATCAGAATGAGTAAATTTGGGTGAATTTTTGATAAAAGGTGTTCTTATAATTTCTGGATCTTCTTTCAGAATACCATGTTTATGAACCTGATTCGGAACATGTGACCACTCATTTTCTGGGCAAATGCTTACCTCTGTTTATCATAGCAGTAATTTATATAATGTGCCATCCATGCCTACACTGCTGTTTTTGTGAGATAATTTATCCATCCCTGACCTGGTGCTTCTCAGATGTGATCAAAGGGACACTCAACACTCCACACAGTTCATTCAACACCTCTTCACATTGAAAATGGTTCTTTTACACCTCTTTATCACACATATCACGTACCACTGTTATCTGACAAGAATGCTGACGGAACCTGCATGTGGTGCACCGATCAAGTTGTGACAGATAATGCCACTATATACAGTATGATTGTGTTTTTAGATTGTAGTATATTAGTTTAGATTAGAGTATATTGTATTATATTAGTTTAGATTAGAGTATATTGTATTATATTAGGTTAGGTTAGGTTTTCCTATTTCATTATTAATTTTCATAGTACTTCTTAGAATTAATAAGAAAATAGGAAAACCTAACCTAATATAATACAATATACTCTAATATAAACTAATATACTGTAATCTAGAAACACAATCATACTGTATATTGTGACATCATCCATCACAACTCGATCGGCACACCACATGCAGGTTCCGTCAGCATTCTATTCGAGTAATGGTGGTATGTGATCTGTGTGATAAAGAGGTGGAAACAATTATATTCTATGTGAAGAAGTGTTGAATCAACTGCATGGAGTGTTGAGTGTCCCTTTCATCGCATCTGAGAAGTGCCAGGTCAGGGGTGGATAAATTATCTCACAAAAACAGCAGTGCTGCATGGATGGCACATTATATAAATTATAGCTATGATAAACTGAGAGGTAAGCATTTGCCCAGAAAACGAGCGGTCACATCTTCCGAATCATGTTCATAAACATCGTATTCCAAAAGTATATTCCAAAAATTATAATACCACCTTTTATGAAAAATGTACACTAACCAGAACAACCAGAATCATCCCAAATAAACTTCTGCCATGATGTAATCAAATCTTAACATCGTTAGTGTAGCTGTTAATGCTAACAGCATTACAAGGAACTTCCAGCCTTGATTGAAGGTTCTGAAAGAATGTGGTTGCAGGTGTTTCATTTGGGGAATGAATGTGGAATTATGCCACAAAACATATGGTTTTTGATGTGAAAGAGTATTGAATCAAGTGCATGAAGTGTTGAATTTCTTCTTTATCACATCTGTAACACACCAGGTACAGATAATAGTATGTGATTGGCTATATTTGTAGAGTGAAGGTTATTATTGTGTATTTCATTACCAACTGAAAAGTAATCATTTGCAGAGAAAGTGGTCACATTGTCTTAATCGCATAAAAAAAATCTTGGAATCGCCTAAAAGGGCTGGGAAAATTTGAGGACTTTAAACATTTTTTGTGGGAAGGGATTTGGTTTTGCCACTCTGAACTTATCTTTTTTTGTTTATTTTTTTTTTTTGTTTCAGGCTTCCATGTCAAAAGCTTGATATGGAAGGCCTGATATGGGGCTTGCTGGGAAAATTTGAGGACTTCAAGTTGAAGATTATTTCTCTCCCCACATTTTCTTGTGGAGAAGGAATCTGGTGCCACTCTGAACTTTGATGTATCTCATCTTTTTTTGTTTAAATATGCTCCCCAAATTAGCTACCCAGCCAAGGTGCTAGTCTGTGTTTTTATGGCTGCAATCTGTTTTTCTTCTACTGATGTGTTTTCAGGCCACTGGATATTTTTAGAGCTCAGGTGGGTTCTTGAGATCCCAATGCTTTTCATGACTTGGCCACTTTATTTGTGAAACTACTGTGTTTTGTCGGGCACGTTTTCGAAGGCCACTATGTGTTTAAGTGCTCTGCATGCTTCGAGAATCATGTCAGTTTTTGCTGGCCCAAACATTTTTTTTAGGCCCTCATGCCATCATCATGGTCCCTGTGTATTTTGCAGGTTCCTGCATGTTTTGTGGCCTCCTGTAAGTTTTTGAGGGCCACTGGTGTGAATATTTAGTGTCCCGGAAAATTGTTAAGCCCTGTCGCTTCATTGCTTGACTTGGTGCGCTTTGAGTGCTCTGGTACATTTTTGGGCTCCAGGCAGTGGTGAAGTTTCCAATGCTTTTGGTGGGCCTGTGTCATACCATCTTTGCTTTGGCCCCACCAACTTCTTGCTCTTTTAGAATGAAACCCGTGGGGTGGTCCCACAAACCAAATTGGTAGTGCTCATTGCTTCCATCCATTGGGCCCCACCAATGATTTTCAAACCTCTCTACCTATGACACCTTGTGTGCTTTAAGAGCCCCACTGCATTTAATCAGCCCCAGACAATAATTTTTGGGGACCTTGACATCTTTCAGAGCTTGGGTCACTTTTCTGGATCCTGCCTTATTTCTCCGGACCTAGGCTTGACTTGCCAGGGCCCAGTGCAATATTATTGGGTCCCAGTGCAATTTTTTAGGCCCATGCAATCTATGGTGCCTCTGACAGGACTTTTGTGCCTCTAAAATGATTTTCCGGGTCCTGATTAATCCTTTTTTAGGTCCCTGCTTTTTTTGCACATGCCTGGCTTAAGCTTCTTCAGGTTCCAGTGAGAGTTTTCGAGGCAAACTTTTTTTTTGGCCCATCACCTCTCATGAGGGAATTGCCCTTCTTGCACTCCCCTTCATTAGTACACCACTGAGTGAGGGCTAGCTTAAAGTGAAGTGTTGCATAATACACATGACGTCCTAAAGGCTGATCAGCTTTAAAAGAATTGGCACACATTTTGCCCATAAGAATACACATAAGGGCAACACCAATAACCATGCTGCATCTGACTCAAGCACCCACATGCACTGCAATTCCTGCAATGTCCTGAAGCATCTGAAGGATAGTGAACTCTGGTTTCCTTAGGGCAAATGACACATTAAGTGATCAATCTCCAACACCATATCATGCAGCCATTACCTTAAGATGGTAAAAGCCATGGTAATAACTAATAACTGCTTGTCTCAGGGAAAGTATGCCAACAAAATCACAAGTTTTTGTAATCACCGATGTTCTTTCGGTTTGTGTGTCAATTGGGTTCAGATTTGTTCTACTAGGACTATGCTAAATTATTGGCATGAGGTCAATGGCTCATATTTTGTTGGTGCCCTGGGTTACAGTGTGTGGATCGAAGAAACTTTCCCTAAAGTACTTTACTTTTAAAAATAACTATGAATTTGTGCCTCATAACTATGTTTTCTCATCATTGAGGACATGCACAGCCTATTTACAAGTCCTTTGGGCTGCCAATTTTCTGGCCATTGGGGGTGCAGTTTCAAGGTTTGAGGGTGCCCCTGAAACTCCCCCCCCCCATCCCCAGAAAAAAAACTTACTCTCTTGGGACCTGCCCCGCCGCCTTCATGGTACCGTCCATTGTCTTATCGACGTGCTTTGTGGTAAATTCCAGGCATGGGTTCATATCTCAGGTGGCGTGCATTTGATATCTGGTGTGCATTTGAAGTCCCTCGGGTATGCAGCTGCCACGTTTTGGAGACTGGCCTAGATGTTGAAATAATGATCAGGGACACATAATTTGTTGACAGCTAGTATAAATGGCCAGTGAGGATGTAAAATTAAGGTTGACATTATTTTAAAAAAATATTTTTAATGACCGGTAATCTGCAATGAACCAGCCCATTGCAAATCATGACGGCTAAGTTAGGTGCTTGTAGATTACCATAGGTTGTTTGCCATCTGCTTCCATTCAAGATCAAGATAGGGTCAGGAATTGTTCACAAAGACTGGTTTCAAAACTAACAATTTTATATAAGGAATATGTATGCTTTGTGGGTTCCTGAGGTGAAAGGCAACATCTTTTGCATTACATGTGGATTTATAAAACTGTACCACAACTGGTAGTCGAAATAAATTGGTATAGTCAAAATAATAGGTGTATGTTTATTAGAGAGTTATTGTTGCAGAGTTAAAAGTAGTCAGTAAGACATCTTGTCTGCATGGTGGAAGGTGTTCAATCATTTGATCGTGAACCAGGTCTGGATCCTCAGACACATTATTGAGAGAAAGAATTGCTGAGGTCAACTCGGCCTTGGTGAATCGTTCATTGTATGTCAGCTGTTCTGAGGTGGAAAAGTTCACCATGTTTTTCTCGCAGCAGACGCGATGCCGTTGGAGTTTGGGGTCGCAGTTTCTGCCTTTGCTGCAGTCTGAGAGGGCTTTTCCGATTTCGTTGGCGACTTCAGAAGGGTTCATGATGGCTTCGCTACGTATCTGCAATACCGGCTGTGGAGTCGAGGAGTAGCGCCCAGATATTTGCTTTATGCGCGACCAGACGTCCCCTAAAGGAGTAGAGTGCTTCAATCTACCAACATAGTCTAGCCAGGAAGCTCGCTTCGCGTCCCGTATGGTGCGCCGTGCCAGTGTCGGGGATTTCCTAGGTGCTATCAGGTTTATCATCGTGCTGTTTCGACTGAAAGCCCTAAATGCACGGTTATGGGCGCGAATAGCCTCCAGACACTCCTTGGTCCACCATGCCACTGGGGTGTGCCGAGGTGGCCATCAGGTCTTCGGGATGCACTCCGTGGTTGACTCGATTATCGCTGAAGTAAGACCAGCAATCGAGAGTGGCCGGCTGTCGTGAGCAGCGGTGAAGACTTGTACCTTCCAGTGAGTCTTGAGCAGCTTAGCACGGAGCAGTTCGTTGTCAAGCGGCACCATTAAACTTCGAAATGTGAAAAGAAGGAAGTAATTTTCTGGACGGAATAATGTTCAGGATGTCAAAAATTCAGGAACAGATAATGTCTCCAACCCTGAATGTAAGTTCACTGGAGGTGGATAGTGAATTACTTGTTGAGGGTTGTGATATAGTAGAGTTCCTAAGCAAGCAATTCTCATCAGTTTTTGCTGAATATAACTCAAACAGATGTGAAAATGCTGAGGGTTATCATATGGCATTGGATAGGTTGATTTTACAATAACCACGTAACCTATGGGTGAAAATGCTGATGGTTATCCTAGAACATTGGATAAGTTGATTGTAAAACTACTGAAGCTATGTAACGCCAATTGCAGAAAATAAGGCCAAAGTTGAAGTTGAAAAATGTGGAAAGAACATGCTTATTGTCGTGTTGCTTCCAGACATCATTTCACCTTGGACTGGTTTTGGTGGATGGAAGAAAAGATAATCTTCGCTACCAAAAATACTGTTTCTCCTGCATTCCATCACCATCTTCCTTGAAAGTCGGGGAACTTCATTGGAACTTAAATCTAGTATTCATCCAATTATTGTCTAATCAGTTATTAAATTTTCCCAGTGATGGGTTCGAAACCACAACTGCAAGTGGTATATTCCAGTCATCAACAGCTCATACTGCCAGTTGATGCCTCATACAGTCCTTAGCAGCATGAGGTTTCAGTATTTTGAGGTGGTGTGCTTTTGTGTCATGTTTTGTGCTTTCAAACTTTATGATGCTGTCTACTGTAAGCTTACCCATTATTTGGGCGCTAAATGACCTACCATGGTCGATGTGCCCTAAAACCCAAATCATTCACTCACTTACCCATTATTACCGTATGTATAAGGACCATCTTTAATATTTCTTCATATGGGAGGTCTATTCTTTAATTCTCCCTACCAATTGTGTAGCCCTTCTCTGAACTCATTCAATGAGCCGAGGCCCATTGGCAATCACAGCCCCTGTGACAAAATATGTCTTTAAGAGGCTGCACTCTGGCTAAGATAATCCACTGTATGTTTCACCTTGGCGGTTCATGTTTGATACTTGGCTATTTGCATCGACTAGGCAGCTTAGCATGACAACCATGGTTCCATATTAAATTTGGAACTGTTGCAATGGGGAGGAGTGATGTGCAGTACGTGATCGACAGAACTAAAATGGATGAGGCGAGCTCCTAAAAAATGGCATCAGCTCCACCTATGTCATATTTGGGCTGCTAACTTGGCCCATCTTGTTCATCTGAGGCTCTTAGCGACAGCCAATGACTGAGTGCCATGACAGATGATGACGTCATCTGCTCTGTGCCTGCAGGATGTTGGCATGTCGCTGACCATGCAGCTGAACATGCAGAACATCATTAGCGATGCCGAGTCACTCTGCTCGCGACTCAAGGGCCACGAGTCGCTGGCCGACCGCCTCATCTCGCAGGCGCAGTCGCTCTACAAACAGGTGGACGCCATGAAGCAGGTAACGCCGGCCGGCACCGGCTCTGGTGAGATTGGCTCACCTGTTGTCCCCCGAATAATTTATGATTGGATGTCGTTACGCGTGGAAGACGGGACTGAACCAGCCGGTCAAACGACTCCCCGGGCTGGTGGTAATCGAGTTAACCTCGTCTGACCGTGATAACAGGTCGTAGATAGCTTGTTCTACATTCGCTCGCATTAGCCGTGTCGGCGAGGGTGTGCGGTAGTACACTCGCATGAATTAATTCCGGGAAACCTTCGTGGACAGCGGTACGCGCTTGTCGCAAGATCCCACGCACTGATCAAATGACCCCGACAGTGGGTAGATGTCGGTCGGCAGTGCCGCCACAGGCCAAGCCGTCCAGCGGCTGGGCGGAACTGACCCGCTGACAGGGTAACTGAGCAGACTGACACTACTGTCGTGATGTCACTGACACCGTCAAGACGACATCGCCAACCTGTGCGGCTCATCTGCCTGACTGAAGTCAGCGCCTCGCTGACTGTTACTAAGAGTGGATGCGTCAAATTTGCTTCCGGCACGTAGCGTCTGGATCAGGGCACGGACACACGTGAACACAACGACCCGACAGAGTTGGGGGTGACGTCACCGTCACATGATCTGCCGCGCCACTGACATTCCCCACCTGGCCGGGCGTTCACAGACACTTGCTTCATTGTGGTGGATCCAAAGTTGACAGCCACAGGTGGCTATGTCCTGTTTTGTGCATAGCATATACCATAGCATATACCACATGCTGTGACGCACTGCAGACGAGGTCCATGTGATTCAATACATGGATGGCGATAGCTTGGATTCCCGATAGGTTTGTCACCGTGCCGGTGTCCAACCGACTGAGAAACAATGGCTGTCACTTGACACGTGCACCGCGTCAACTCTGGACCGAGACGGCCGGACGTGGCCGGACGGCCGGCTAGTCACGGGGCTGGCGACGTGATGCTGCCAGTTGTGATGCACGCATCGCTGCATGCCTAACCGTTAAGTTTTGCATAGGGCGAGTATTACGAATCAGGATGGTGATGCAAATTGCGCACATTGGTGTTTTGAAGTACGCAAAGTTGCATACCTTAGATAATGTGTAAATTAGAGAGGATGGACGTTTTTTTCCCCAAGCAATAGTTCATATATACGTGCTCCTACGACCAGCTGGACTCACCAGGAGCATAATTCCACTGCAAGTAAAGGAACGAACTATACATGGTCTGTAGGTGCCCGGAAATTCAGTTCACCAGACAATTTTGCGGTGGCGAGGCAAGTGCATAGGTCCGGTCATAATACCAACGCGACAAAGAAGAAATAAATGGTCCCTTTGATAGCGATGAATACACCTATGGTCGTTATCATAATTTAGTTAACTTCGCGGTTCCTTCGCTCCAGAAGATACCACAAAGGACGTGAAAACCGTTGTGCCCTGTTGCCATGCTAGTTTCGCGTATAGTGTTAGCACGTTTTGTGTGGCGGCTTCGTTCACCTGATTTATCCGTTTGTATTGCGGCTTCGTTCATGTCATTTATCCATTTGTGTAGCGGCTTCGTTCACCTTACTTACCCATCTGCATGGCGCCTTCGTTCACCTCATTTACCCATTCGAATACTTATTGCGCGGCAATTGTCCTGCGCCATGGTGTCGCGAAAACCTTCATGGCGAAGGGTGCAAATTGATATATGATGTTTCACATATGATTGGAAATTATGTGACAACAGCCCGATGTTCGTTGCCAGTGCAAGTGCAGCATAATGTTCACAGATGTGTTCTTATCTCTGAATGTCGCTGTTCAATTTGTTTTGCAGCCTTTTTTGCCTGACAAGCTCCTGGATAAAATTGCTTTCCCAGCTAGATTGGCCAAGAGAGAAAAACGTTCATCCACTTTATGGATGCTTTGAGGATTTTAGGACTCAGAGGCTGAATTTCATGATTTAGCTGTTCGGGTTGCTGCAATATTTAACATAATATGTTTTCCGCTCCTAGTTGTGTGTGATTGTGTGGACTACCCAGGTAAAATTATACAAAGCAACACGGAAGCTGCTATGATTTTTACATTTTACAAGATCATCCGTACTTGATCCGACTTCAGTTATTGCGATTCTGCTCTTGAATAGCTACATTCCATGCCGACTACATACCTGCCAATTTGTGAGCATTAGCTCTGAAATCCACATGCTTGGAAGTTGGACAGGAGACCCGATGCTTTCATGCTTTGGCTGTTTTATTTTATGGTTTAGGGAGCATGAGCTTCAATGATTATACAGGGCCATCCGCCATGCTTTCGAGGTTTTTAGAAGGAAAGAGAGGACATTTTAATGAAGCGATTGACCTGTAACGATGCTTTTACTCCCCAACTTTTCTTTTCGTTGCCTCACCTGTTGAAATTGGTACAGGACGAGTTTCTGCGTATATACATTACATATCAGAATGTGCTGTACTAGCAGTGTCAATCGGTGGCACAAATAACTTCAGATATTGCAAATTTCTATTGATGTTGTTGCTTTGTGATCTGCCCGCACCAGTACTCTAATTGACGACCTGGCTTAACCCACGCCATCACCACTTCGTTTGTCCTCAGTACAATGAGGAGGTGTCGGAGTTGAATATCATGCGCCCATCACGGCTTCGTTGACCCCCAGCATGAGGAGGTGTCGGAGCTGAATGTCATGCGCCCATCATCGCTTCGTTTGTCCCCAGTATAAGGAGGAGGTGGCTGAGCTGAATGACGTGGCGCACCAGAAGCCTCGGGACGCCCTCGTGCAGGGCATTCAGCAGGAGAACCGCCACCTTCGGGAGCTGCAGCAGGTCGGTTAGTCCTGTCGAAAAAAAACCGGTCACCATCAAACGTTCCAACTGTCCTAAGGATTCAACTGGTTCCCCACTGATGGAAGTCGAACTGGGCGGCTGGCCCCCGGGGCACTATAGAATGCCAATAACGCTTCGCCGAATGGCTGGGTGGTGGTTATCAGCCGCCACGAGTCGCAGGAGCGCAACCTCACCAGACTGACCATCTAGCCGGGGCACAGCGTCACCTGCGGGATATGATGCAAACCTGTTCGAGATTCGTCAGTGCACGAAGTCCTACAACGTATTGATCCCATGGGGAAAATCAGCAAACTAAGAGCAAATAGAGAACCATTGAACAGTGTCAACAGCAGGTCTACAATTGAAAAGCAATACTACTGATTGAGCAGTGTGGGACACCACGGACAGATCTGACGCGGCACCGACCGGACCAGGCTTGGAAGAGCAGCCTGGTCCTGGGTTTCTGTCGTTCAAAACATAATCCTCACCGAAGATTATCCTCCCTTGTCCACTGTAACGTTGAATGATGTTCCACTGACTGTTCTCTGGTGGCGCCCCGGACGTTGCCCCGCTCTGTGACGAGGGACGACTGGTGAGGAAACGGTTGGGCACAGGTGGTTAGTGGAGGCAGAATCTGTTGTATTGTATGTGCTAGGTTAAGTTATGGAGGTTACAATGTTTAATTTGGGTATATCTGACTTATCTTAAGCACTCTGGGCTTTTATAATTATCGACAGTGACGCCGTCGCGTGGACGCCCTGCAGATGGGCGGCTCGGTCACGTGTCTTAGGTTTCTGTTAAGGGGATAGTTAAAGGGATACTTTTGTGTTTTCTTTGTGTGCTAGATTAAGGTAGTGAATTTAAATTGCTGTATATAAATCTTCTTATCCTACTTAAGTCTGCGCTTTTGACTTTGGGCTTGAACTAGAACAAACTAGCTGTACGAAACCAGTTGGATTCTTGTGTTTCAATTATTGTAATTGTAGAGGTTGTCCAGGCTTTATTTGGATTATATTAGTATTTATTTCGGAGAGTAACATATATATATATATATATATATATATATATATATATATATGTGAAGTAAAGCTGTGCAACAGCCAAACAGTTTGTATAAGGGTACAGACATTACTGCGCACGTCTAAGTTTAGAAGTTGCATATTGATTAGTTTGAGTTTGTATCTGGTAAGGGTCTTGGCTCAATAAGATAACTGTAAGCTTAGTTTCGCTTTGTTTCTGTAAGCAGAGATCAGGATCAAGGTTAGATCAGGATCGAGTATTACAAATGTATTGGTTCTTTGATGCCCAACATGCTAGGAGTAATGTGTCGTGTCTCTCTGTTAGCGTGCATCCTCACAGTACTCGGGTTACCGGTGGGCAAACACATGGTCTGCTATTTCGTGATAACCTTTCTGGTGGTCTCTTCAAGAATTGCATTTCCGTAACGAAACTTGCATTACAAATACCAGCGTTTTTTGTATTAGACTGCATACGTGAATATGACAAGTGGTTCACCCACCCCCTAACCTTAGCAAAACAATGGCGTTTCCATACTGTACTGTAGTTGTCTTTGTGTAGCTTTCAATTATGTCTGTTGAATGTCACCCGTATGGCCTTGTGGCTGGTGCATTGTGTCAATGGTCCTGCAGCTGGTGCATTGTGTCAATGACCCTGCAGCTGGTGCACCATGTTAATGACCCTGCAGCTGGTGCACCATGTTAATGACCGTGCAGCTGGTGCACCATGTCGATGACCCTAGCTGGCACACATGTTAATGACCGCTGGTGCACCATGTTAATGACCGTGCAGCTGGTGCACCATGTCGATGGCCCTGCAGCTGGCACACCATGTTAATGACCGTGCAGCTGGTGCACCATGTTAATGACCGTGCAGCTGGTGCACCATGTTAATGACCGTGCAGCTGGTGCACCATGTTAATGACCTGCAGCTGGTGCACCATGTTAATGACCGTGCAGCTGGTGCACCATGTCGATGACCCTGCAGCTGGCACACCATGTTAATGACCCTGCAGCTGGTGCACCATGTCGATGGCCCTGCAGCTGGTGCACCATGTTAATGACCGTGCAGCTGGTGCACCATGTTAATGACCGTGCAGCTGGTGCACCATGTCGATGGCCCTGCAGCTGGCACACCATGTTAATGACCGTGCAGCTGGTGCACCATGTCGATGGCCCTGCAGCTGGCACACCATGTTAATGACCCTGCAGCTGGTGCACCATGTCGATGGCCCTGCAGCTGGCACACCATGTTAATGACCCTGCAGCTGGTGCACCATGTTAATGACCCTGCAGCTGGCACACCATGTTAATGACCGTGCAGCTGGTGCACCATGTTAATGACCCTGCAGCTGGTGCACCATGTCGATGGCCCTGCAGCTGGCACACCATGTTAATGACCGTGCAGCTGGCACACCATGTTAATGACCCTGCAGCTGGTGCACCGTGTCGATGGCCCTGCAGCTGGCACACCATGTTAATGACCGTGCAGCTGGTGCACCATGTTAATGACCCTGCAGCTGGCACACCATGTTAATGACCCTGCAGCTGGCACACCATGTTAATGACCCTGCAGCTGGTGCACCGTGTCGATGGCCCTGCAGCTGGCACACCATGTTAATGACCGTGCAGCTGGTGCACCATGTTAATGACCCTGCAGCTGGCACACCATGTTAATGACCCTGCAGCTGGCACACCATGTTAATGACCCTGCAGCTGGCACACCATGTTAATGACCCTGCAGCTGGTGCACCGTGTCGATGGCCCTGCAGCTGGTGCACCATGTTAATGACCCTGCAGCTGGTGCACCATGTTAATGACCCTGCAGCTGGCGCACCATGTTAATGACCCTGCAGCTGGTGCACCATGTCGATGGCCCTGCAGCTGGCACACCATGTTAATGACCCTGCAGCTGGTGCACCATGTTAATGACCCTGCAGCTGGCACACCATGTTAATGACCGTGCAGCTGGTGCACCATGTTAATGACCCTGCAGCTGGTGCACCATGTTAATGACCGTGCAGCTGGTGCACCATGTTAATGACCCTGCAGCTGGTGCACCATGTCGATGGCCCTGCAGCTGGCACACCATGTTAATGACCGTGCAGCTGGTGCACCATGTTAATGACCCTGCAGCTGGCGCACCATGTTAATGACCCTGCAGCTGGCCACCATGTTAATGACCCTGCAGCTGGTGCACCGTGTCGTGGCCCTGCAGCTGGCACACCATGTTAATGACCTGCAGCTGGTGCACCATGTTAATGACCGTGCAGCTGGTGCACCATGTCGATGGCCCTGCAGCTGGCACACCATGTTAATGACCCTGCAGCTGGTGCACCATGTCGATGGCCTGCAGCTGGCACACCATGTTAATGACCGTGCAGCTGGTGCACCATGTTAATGACCCTGCGCTGGCACACCTGTTAATGACCCTGCAGCTGGCACACCATGTTAATGACCTGCGCTGGTGCACCGTGTCATGGCCCTGCGCTGGCACACCATGTTAATGACCGTGCAGCTGGTGCACCATGTTAATGACCCTGCAGCTGGCACACCATGTTAATGACCCTGCAGCTGGCACACCATGTTAATGACCCTGCAGCTGGTGCACCGTGTCGATGGCCCTGCAGCTGGCACACCATGTTAATGACCGTGGTGTGCACCATGTTAATGACCGTGCAGCTGGTGCACCGTGTCGATGGCCCTGCAGCTGGCACACCATGTTAATGACCGTGCAGCTGGCGCGCCATGTCGATGACCCTGCAGCTGGTGCACCATAAATGTCGTGTTGACCGACGTACGTCCGACGTTGACAGGAGAACAAGGAGTTGCGCAGCTCGCTGGTGGAGCACCAGAGCACGCTGGACATCGTCATGTCCAGGTACCGCAAGCAGGTCACCGAGCTGATCCACATGAACAAGTCTGACCGTGACGCCGGCCGCGCTCCGGTCGGCGCCGTACTGCCGAGTCAGGTCAGGTTGGGTCACGTGTGGAGCTGCTGTCGATCAGGTGTTGTGATGCGTGTCCACGGTGGGATTTGTGCTTTGTAATCCTGAATGTGGAGAGGAAGAAATTGGGGTAATCGAATGCGGAGATCATATTTGTCTTCCAACCAGTGATCTCACAATCTTAGTTTGCACTTTTCAGTTAGTCTTGAGCACTATCACCGAACAGTTAATTGTCAAACAGCGTCATTCAACGTTCAAATCAGAAAATGAGAGTATATTTCCTGAATAGGTTAATGTTCTGGATGCCAAAGATTCAATATCTAATTTCAATTCTGCACGTATCGACACTGGAGGTTCGGCACGGTCGGCTATGGAGGTTCTGAGGTAGTAGTGCGGATCCGTCTACGCGGGCCTCATGGGCGCTTTTCGTATGACGGCGCCGCTGTTCTTAACCAAGGCATGGCGTGGATTGGATCATCTGTACCACTTTCAGATGGGATCGGATTTGGATTGGATCAGATTTTGATAAACTTGTTTGGGCCTGTACTTGTGATTATTTTCGAAGCTATGTTGCTGATCTGCTTCCTGTAACAAATCAAGTCGTTTCCGAAGGGGTTGGAATGAGGTTACTGTTCTGGTTGCTAGTGAATTCGGATTCGATATGGGTTGACCTACGTGGGTTGGATTGAATCAAGGAATTTTAGCCAATCAATCGATCAATATCACGCATACCAATTGTGTGTACTGACGTTGACTGTCTTGTGATGCTGACTGTGTGTGGTGTGGGGTGATGCTGACAGTGTGGGTTGATGCTGACTGAGTGTGGTGTGGGGTGATGCTGACAGTGTGGGTTGATGCTGACTGAGTGTGGTGTGGGATGATGCTGACTGTGTGTGGTGTGGGGTGATGCTGACAGTGTGGGTTGATGCTGACTGAGTGTGGTGTGGGGTGATGCTGGCAGTGTGGGGTTATGTTGACTGTGTGTGGTGTGTGCTGATGCTGACTGTGTGTGGTGTGGGGTGATGCTGACAGTGTGGGTTGATGCTGACTGAGTGTGGTGTGGGGTGATGCTGGCAGTGTGGGGTTATGTTGACTGTGTGTGGTGTGTGCTGATGCTGACTGTGTGTGGTGTGGGGTGATGCTGACAGTGTGGGTTGATGCTGACTGAGTGTGGTGTGGGGTGATGCTGGCAGTGGGGGTTATGTTGACTGTGTGTGGTGTGTGCTGATGCTGACTTGTGTGGTGTGGGGTGATGCTGACAGTGTGGGTTGATGCTGACTGAGTGTGGTGTGGGGTGATGCTGGCAGTGTGGGGTTATGTTGACTGTCTGTGGTGTGTGCTGATGCTGACTGTGTGTGGTGTGGGATGATGCTGACCGTGTGTGGTGTGGGGTGATGCTGACAGTGTGGGTTGATGCTGACTGAGTGTGGTGTGGGGTGATGCTGGCAGTGTGGGGTTATGTTGACTGTCTGTGGTGTGTGCTGATGCTGACTGTCTGTGGTGTGTGCTGATGCTGACTGAGTGTGGTGTGGGATGATGCTGACTGTGTGTGGTGTGGGGTGATGCTGACAGTGTGTGCTGATGCTGACTGAGTGTGGTGTGGGGTGATGCTGACAGTGTGGGTTGATGCTGACTGAGTGTGGTGTGGGGTGATGCTGACAGTGTGGGTTGATGCTGACTGAGTGTGGTGTGGGGTGATGCTGACTGTGTGTGGTGTGGGGTGATGCTGACAGTGTGGGTTGATGCTGACTGAGTGTGGTGTGGGGTGATGCTGGCTGTGTGGGGTTATGTTGACTGTCTGTGGTGTGTGCTGATGCTGACTGTGTGTGGTGTGGGGTGATGCTGACAGTGTGGGTTGATGCTGACTGAGTGTGGTGTGGGGTGATGCTGGCAGTGTGGGGTTATGTTGACTGTGTGTGGTGTGTGCTGATGCTGACTGTGTGTGGTGTGGGATGATGTTGACAGTGTGGGTTGATGCTGACTGAGTGTGGTGTGGGGTGATGCTGGCAGTGTGGGGTTATGTTGACTGTGTGTGGTGTGTGCTGATGCTGACTGTGTGTGGTGTGGGATGATGCTGACTGTGTGTGGTGTGGGGTGATGCTGACAGTGTGGGTTGATGCTGACTGAGTGTGGTGTGGGATGATGCTGACTGTGTGTGGTGTGGGGTGATGCTGACAGTGTGGGTTGATGCTGACTGAGTGTGGTGTGGGGTGATGCTGGCAGTGTGGGGTTATGTTGACTGTCTGTGGTGTGTACTGATGCTGACTGCCACTGTCCTCAGACTGACCAGTCGGCTCTGTTGGACGAGCAGTCTGAGAAGATCCGCGAGATGGTGCTGGTGATGCGGCGCGCCTGCACGGTGGACCAGGAGAACGAACACCTGGCGCGGGAGCGCATAGCCCAGCTTGCAGAGGAGAACCGGGTAGGGCCACCCGTGGACGTCGTGTCGGCTATCCAATAGTGGCTGTATGGACATTAGGCCGCATGGGCTGTAGCCGTCTAGGTCCATTGTAGGTGAGGTGGGAGATCTACACCCTAGACCTTGTGCACAAGTGTTTCTGTGTTTATTTATCCGCCTTAGGGTGCCACCTGGGGACATTAACTGACACTGGTAATGTCGGCAATGGTCATGGGTGGCGCTGTAGGACACGGAGGTGGGCATCCAGTAATGGAATGTTTACATCAATGCATGAACCTGGCTGGGCTCCTATAGTCGCGGGCGTCTCTCTAGTTTTTTGCATGCGCATTTATGGCTGTCTCACCTGCGACGGTTTTGTTGATAACACTGAGTTTATGGCGCACCACCTGCAAATGATGAGCATGGGCCGAGCCCGAGTACACATTAGTGTATATGGGATAAAGTTGACACAAAACACCCAGGTCGGCGCCCCACCTGCAAATAATGAGCACGGGCCAAGCCTGTGTGAGTATGTGTTCGTGTATATGGGAAAAGTTGACACAAAGCACCCGACTCTGTGCACCACCTGCAAATGATGGGCATGGGCCGAGACTGGACGAGTTGTGCTCGTGTATATGGGACAAAGTTCACATGAAGGACCCAACTCACCTCGGCTCACCCCGATTGTGACGCGTTTTGAAGCTTGATAACTTTTCAACCTCTCCTCTCTTCACTGATCATTGTGTTTTGTTTTCTTCATTTTAATTCGAACCAACTTCGTGGCAACATTTTCTTTAAAGTACTTTTCATCCGTGTTCTGAAGGAGGATTTCTGGCGGTAGTCTCTGCTGCCGCGCGCCGAATCGCGCCGCACCGCGCAGCGCCACCTCTGAGCCAGCATGTTCTGTCTGCTGGCTCCTTGTAGAGGGCAGGTGCGATCGGTCCAGTTCCTCTGCCGACAAGGCGGAATGCTCGATCATGTGTACCACTCTGAGGTTGTAGCCCTCTTGCCCTCGCTGGTCCAGTGCCCTGGTCTAGGTAAAGCTTAGCTTTGTACTCTTAAGTCAAATGTGTGCTTCTAGTTATGTCCTCCGGCCTTGACATGCTGTGAGCTGTTGCGTCGATTGTAAATATGGCTGTGTCACGAGATAATGTTTGTCGATTACACCCTGCCTACGGCCGTCACAGGAGTCATTTCCGGCCGGGCTTCTTGAGTGAGGCATTTGTGATCATTGCATGGGCCTTTCGAAATGGAAGAGCCGTGCTACCGGTTGCTGGGCTGTGACCGTTGCAAGACTTCTGTGACTGACAGTGGCCGTCCGGCTGTTACACCAACCCTCTTCCCACCCAGGGACCATCGGGTGTGGTCTTGAATGTGGTTATCTTTTTGCCTGAAGCTTGTGGGTCTTGAACACATAATTATCCAGCCATGCAAAATAGAAGGAATAGTTTTGTGGTATTTTACATCGTAGGTCATGCTTGTCATGCATAATATGAAAATTATGCATTGCATAATTTACTGGATAACAAAATTGTTTGACTGGGTTGCTCTTCCAGATGCGGCCTTGGATGTTCAATCGTCTCAGTGCCCTGCTCCCCTGTCTGATGCCATGATTAGCAGGTCCCCATTACCTTGGTAACACTCAGCTATCATGATTGGATTGCTTGCTTCGTCTTTTTTTCGTGTGGGTGTCTCATTGGATCTCCAGAATGGCAAGATGTTCTTTCAGTCTGGTTGAATCCTTGTATTCAGCCTGTAGTTTCCAGTAGTCTACAGCAGTCTCGGGGTGACAACAACGAACTCGGTTGCGCCCTCACCTTATGGCCGGGTTATGTTGTGTGGCATGATCCCATGCGACATCACAAACGTGGCCTAATGCCTTTGACCGGAGCAGTGCGGGTTGTGACCCGGTGCGGTGTGTGGCCAGGGCCTTCGCGAGCTGCTGCGGGTGGGGTACAGCTATAACGCGGACCTGATGGCGGCCGCCGGGCCGGTACAGCTGCCCGCCGCCATCCAGCCGGCCGCCGCCGCTGACACGCAGACGGCGAGGCGGCGCGCGCCGGCCGCCTCCTCGACAGACGACGACTCGCCCAGTCCGGTCGAGGCGAGCGGATTCCAGACGGTGCGACGTCGGCCGTCGGTGCCGGCGGCGGACGAGGCTGTCGGCGACGGCAGGTCGCCGGCGCCGGCGGCTTCCCCGGCCGGCGCCGTCCCCACTCCGGCTCAGCCGGCCCAGCCACCGCCCAAGATAGCAGTGACGCCCGCCGGCAGCGTCACCATCCAGCTGCCCTCCAAATCGCTGGATCAGCCGCCTCCAAAGGTGTTCAACCAGTCGCCGGCGAAAGTGGAAGTGCGTCCTAAAACGCTCATGCAGGGCGTGCCCAAAGCATCGGGTCAGTCCCTTCCCAAGATAGAAACGCAGTTCGTTGGAAAAGAGCAGGTTCAGACGTCTCCAAAAATATCTGGTCAATCGCCTCCAAAAACAGAGATGCAATCTCCGACCAAAGGAGAAATCCAGTCTCCTCCCAAAATAGACCGGCAGTCTCCGCCAAAACTGCAGACCCAGCCGCAACCTACCTCGCAAAGCCCATGTCCGCCAATCTCGTCTGCTCAGCCGCCACTCAGAATGCAGAGCCAATCTCCGCCAAAGACGGTGGTAGGGAAGAGCCCCAGAACTTCTCCGAAGAGCCCTGTCACGCCTCCAAAGATCCCTGACACGTCTGCGAAGAGCCCTGACAGGTCTCCGAAGAGTCCTGACACGTCTCCGAAAAGTCATGATTCGCCTCCCAAGAGCCCTGTTACGCCTCCGAAGAGCATTGTCACGTCTCCGAAGAGCCCTGTCACGCCTCCGAAGAGCCCTGTCATGCCTCCGAAGAGCCCCGGCACGTCTCCGAAGAGTCCTGACTCGCCTACGAAGAGCCCTGCCCATTCGGCTGAAAAGAGTATCGCGCAGCCGGTGCTGACGAAGAGCCCCGTTCATCCGGTGCTGACGAAGAGCCCCGTTCAACCGGTGTTGGCGAAGAGCCTCGTTCAGCCGGTACTGACGAAGAGCCCCGTTCAGCCGGTACTGACGAAGAGCCCCGTTCAGCCGGTACTGACGAAGAGCCCCGTTCAGCCGGTACTGACTAAGAGCCCCGTTCAGCCGGTACTGACTAAGAGCCCCGTTCAGCCGGTACTGACTAAGAGCCCCGTTCAGCCGGTACTGATGAAGAGCCCCGTTCAGCCGGTACTGACGAAGAGCCCCGTTCAGCCGGTACTGACTAAGAGCCCCGTTCAGCCGGTGCCGGTCGGTCCGGTGGCTGGTGCCAAGAGCGCGTTGGCGGGAGGCGGCGGCGCCGCGACGGTCAGCTCGGTCGGCGGAGGGCCGGCCACACCTCCGTGCGCGACGGACTCTGACAGTGACACCGGCTCGGACGACTCTGTCGCTAGTCAGCCAGCTGGCCGACCGTCCACCGTGTCGGGCCGGTAACGTAGCGGAGCCGTGACGTGCTGTCCGATGTATCGGGACGGTGAACTACCGGTACTGGCAACCTATGAGACAGGATTGGCGGCCATCCTAGAGCCGAATATCGTAGCGGGGATGTGCAACATGCCACGATGGTGTGGCTCGTGGGCTTATATCGGTTAGAGTAAAGACCAGGTTCATCGCCTCTGAGACACATCCAAAAATAGTCCGAGAATTGGGGACAGGAGAACGTTGTCAGTCTGGCCGGGAGAACGTTCCAACGGGCCCGTGGTACCGGGTACCGTCTGGCGAGGCCCACCTCGCCTGCTGCATCCACACTGTACACAACGCTCTCTGGCCCTCCCTCCAAAGTTCGTGGATCATCGGCGCATGCCTGTCGCCCGATGATCCACTCCGAAAGCCGGCGACCTCGGCATTGCTCGCCGCCCTCGCTCAGCCAGGTGGTGGCGCGGCCGGCAGTGGCGCTTACTGGACGGCAGCCGGTGATGTGGCAGTGTTGCGGCGCACGTGACCGAGCCGTGGCGACTCGGCCGGCGGTGGCGCCAGGCGGACGCTTGTGTGGCGGTGATGTGACCGCGTGGTGTCGCCCTCGCACCATCCAGATGGCAGCAGCAGTGGTGCATTGATCAGCCCGACGGAGCGTCGCGTGCTCCCTCAGGCCTGTTTTAGTCGGTACAACACGCCCTATAAGCGTCGCTCTCTGTGAGCGGTGGTTCTGGACTGGTACGTTCCAAGGTGGCGGTGGCGACCGCACTACCATCACTCCACGCCGCTGACTGTTGCTTAGCGTCTTCTCAGATCCACTGCCACCACGCCACGCAGGCACGGCCCCAAGCCGATACGCTATGTTAAAATGTGTTGTATCGTTGTTTTAATTAGTCGTATCGTATTCAAACAATAAACTGAGGGCTGCTCGTTGACATGAAGTGGTAGGGCATCTTCCGCGGACGTACCGCGGACTCGGCATTGCATCCCAGAACGTTTGCACTGCAATGAATTGTACCCAGCGCCAGGATTACTAAGTCGACCCACGACCAATTGGTGGGAAGATTGACGAGGCATATCATACAGCCTAGTGGCTTAGCACTTCGTAAAATAATCCAGTATTCTTCATTTTCCTCTGTGAGACTTCACCGAGGCATCCGTCTTGAGCGCCTCTGTGTGGCATTTCTCCTTGATTATATTTTCTGAACTTTACTTAAGTTTAGATTGATTTCTGAACGACAGTAAAGAGCGTCCTAGACTTCCGGAGGATTCGACGGACCTTTCTAGATGGTCGTGTATCTCAAAGAGAAACACGACCTTTGGTTCGCGCCAAAATGGTCGGGGTTGCCGTGGGATTGACTTCTGGGTAGCTTCAGAAACGCTCTTTAACCTGTCGACACGTTTCAATTTGCTGAACCACATCTGAGGGAACTAGATCTGAGTGAAGGGGCTCACTGATGTCTACGCACCATTCGCTTACTCAGCCCAATTATATTTGCGCGAGGTCACATCGCTTGATGTCTACCCTCTGGAATCGGCCATGGGATCTGAACCCACTTTGCGACAATTACGGTGCTCCGAACACTAGCTGTTTTCACAAATTAGCTGAGTCGTGAATAAAGTTGTGGCGGTTTTCGACGATTTCTATGTTTGAAAGCGGTACAATGAACGAAAATGCCACCCCGAAAACTCTGTATGGAGCGCCGGTCTGCGTTGGTCTCCCTCCCTTGTCCCGGCAAGACCGATTCGAGTTACTTCACGCGCTCACAGAGCCCCCTGCTGGGCGGGTCAGTTGGCGACCGGTCTGATGAAGCTGAGGATGCGGCAACAGGTCTGCAGTGCCGGTCCGCTGACGGTACTGCCGACATGCCGGCATGTTAACCCGCGCACGTCCGGGGGGGGGGAGATATCTGCCCCCCCTGCGGTTTTTCCTACTTTGCCGCCATACTAATCGGGTTAGCAAGGCCAAACCTCGCATGGCTGCTCATTGGTCTTTTCCACATATCCTCAAAATTTGTTGACCCTGGGTCATCTCAAGTCAGGTCACCAGGTCATGCGAAGTGACCCAACATCCCTCGGAGTTCTAAGTGGCATCACTCCCACAATAATTGGGCGATTGATTTCAAACTTATATCACGTCATGATCTTATCAAAGACTATAATATGTATATCACGGTTTTTTTTTAGCATTGACCTGAGGTCAGGTCGCGGCCATGGCTTCCCCATTATAGGCCTATGGTAAAATATACAAATGTTTCCTGGTTACATATTTGCTCTCGGAATGACCTCCAACGGTTATGGCGTGTAGTTCAAAGCTATTCTCAATGTCACCGCTGACATTTTTGCTCAGTGACCTCACCAAGGTCAGCTGAGGTCACCTGGAATCACTAGCACATTTCTGCGCATTATATCGCACTGCATTGAGCTAGAAGGCTGAAATTACCATCATTGTGCTTGTATCGCCAAGACGTGTCGATTGATATATTATATGACCTCCCTTGTCTACCCCATGACCTTGACCTGAGGTCATATTTTCGGTGACCCATCTGTTGACCTGACCTTAAATTACACAGCGTATGTCGATAGCACATTTCAAGGGCTGTCGAATAGCATTTGCAGTTTGTTTCTATCTGTTACAGGTCCTGAGATATGTGCCAATATCTGAGGGTCCCACCCGATCTGGTCGAATTTGACATATGATGACCCAGTGACCTAAATATTGACCTGAGCGAGAAAATGACCGAAATACTTTCGATAGAGCTTGTCACCAGCTATCCAACACCGATTTCCGTTTGTCGCTACCTAGCATAGTTCTGGAGATCTTAGGAGGGGCAGACATCTGCCCCCCCGGACATGCGAAGTTGGCGCGGACCGCCGGACCTGCGAGTGTTAACCCATTAGTGCCCACGCGTATTTTAAAGGACGCGGAACCGGTTCCTCCTTTTACGCCTATATCTCTGTTTTGCAGGGAGGTAGACAATTAGTTTTTTGTGCCTAGACAAATGATTCATAGTACGTCCCAACAAGTGCAGTTGAGAAAGCCTAAGGTAATTTCAACTTTCGCTGCAGGCCACTAAATTGAAGACATTCAGTGAACATGGAAGGAGGCGCGGGTCGCAAGAATCTGGTCTACAAAAAGAGGTAAATATACTTACTAAGCCGCATTGTTTTCCTTCTAAAAATAACTTGAAAGATGTACCTCTGTATGTGAAAGAAGAAATTTCAAAAATATTTGCATTTTCTTGAGAAATATGAGAGTTGAATTCTGGAACTACTTTAAAGTACGTGTGGGCATTGCCCCTACTGACAGGTGTAAAAGATGAAATGTACAAAAGAATTGCGTGTTTGTATATAATTTTGATATTTATCGTTTTTGTTTGTTTTTGTGTTCCATTTGTCAAAAATTGTTCATGTTACAGCTCTTTCATAATGTTACGATACGATACAATTTCATTGATCGGTCATCATGAGCGCCATCTGCAATCACTTTTTGCATAATTTCATATAAAATAGGGAAACGGATGTTCTTTATGCCAAAGGGAACACGAAATAATAAAAGAAATTCGTATACCCAAAAAATGTACATATAACCATAAAGTGAATAATAAAAGGTAATCGTAAAATGTAAAATAGTAAAAAAAAATGATTTTTTGCAGGTCTGTTGGACTGACGGTGGAGCAAATTCTCTCAGTGTTAGAGGAAGAACCATCCGCTCAACCCACCGACATCGTCATTCTGCCGCCTGATGATGACGCTGTCAGCGACGAGGACAGCGATGACGAGGATGATGGACCAAAAGACCCCAATCACGTGGGGATCCGGCTGATGAACCAGCAGGCGGAACTGGAGACACACCACGCCGTCGACTCCGACGACGAAATAGATGCCTGGCTGGAGGAGAAAGATCCTATGAGAAGGAGGAGGGTGGCACAGGACGATGCTGTCCTCGACGACACCCTGGCGATTCCTGGGCCATCCTCATCAAACCCCACGCGGCAGAACCCGAAAAGACGGGCTGTGGAACAGTCCATTTCACGAACCCGCCGACACGCAGCGGAGGAAGCGGAAGATTCTGGGGAAGGGACATCACATGGTCTCCGCAGTACATGTCCAACACCACCTACCACCATAACAACAACAGAAGCAGAGCGCGGACGTCCTCGGAAACGGCCACTGGAAGTGAACAGCACGTCCAGCGAGGAGGAGCCCATGGAGCCCAAGCAGAAGCTGGTCCGCGTCAGGAACGCGGACAGGTTCCAGTGCAAGGACAACAGTGGCAACGTGGGGAAATGCATCCCGGCTTTCCCAAGAGCTGACCTCTTCAGCGAGGACAACCTGCCTCTTGATGTCAGCGAGGTGAAGACTCCCTACGACTACATGAAGCTCTTCATCACGGACCAGCTGGTGGACAAGATAGTCAAGGAGACCAAGAGGTACGCGGCCCAGCAGAACTGTGCCGCCTTCCAGACCAAAGTGGACAGAGACCTCATCAGAGCCAGCCACGCCATAATGATGATGAGCGGCTACCTACACCGGCCCAGAGGAGGACGTACTGGGAGAAGAAGGAGGACACTGGAAATCCTCTAGTGAGGAAGGCGATGCCAAGGAACACCTTCGACGACGTCATGCGCTACAGCCACTTCACCAACAGCCACAAGCCAAAGGCGGACGACTGCTTCTGGAAGGTGAGACCCCTGTTTGATGCCATGAACAGTGCAGCCGACAAATACGTCGAGAAGACCGAGTACGTCTCCGTGGACGAGTCGATGGTCAAGTATTTCGGTCCCCACCCGCTCAAGCAGTTCCTCAGGGAAAACCGACTCGCTTTGGCTTCAAAGTGTGGGTCTTGGCGACCTCAGCTGGGGAACTCATCCGGTGTGAGCCATATGATGGTTCCAGGACAAAACTGTTCAACTACGGCCTCAGTCAAGGACCTGACGTCGTCTACGGCCTGGTGGAGGATGCCAAGTTGGTGGCTGGCACGAAGGTGGCGTGTGACAACCTCTTCACCAGCCTGGACCTGCTGGATAACATGTCGAAGAAGGGGGTAGGAGTGGTGGGGACGATGCGGCAGAACAGGCTCTGCAAACTGTCCCTCCCGTCCAAGCAGCAGGGCAAGAAGATGAGGAGGGGTCAGAAGGAGGAAGTTTACCTGGACGAGGACCAGGTCGTGGTGGCGTGGAAGGACTCTGCACCGGTGTACGTGGCCTCCAACTTCGCGGACGTCAACCCTATGGGAAAGTGCAACAGGTATTCATCGGTGGAGAAGAGGAAGGTGGAAGTGGACCAGCCCAACACCGTCAGGGTCTACAACACCCATATGGGCGGCGTGGACCTGCTGGACAACATGGTGATGTGCTACGCCATCACCACCCGCAATCGAAAGTGGTACTGGGCGCTGCACAACTGGTTCCTGAACGTGTCTCTTGTCCAGGCCTGGCGTCTGTACCGCAAGGTGGGAGTGGTGATGGACGTCAAGAAGCAGGAGAAGATGCCTCTCCTGGACTTCATCCGGTCATGTTTGGAGATGACGGTGATGCTTCATGGGGAGACCAAGACCAGCCGTATCCACACTCTTCCTGTCCTCTCCACCAGCACCCTGGCCGACGTCAGGAGGGACAACGGCAACCACCTGGTCATGAAGACGCCGGACAGGAAGAACGTCTGCAACCACTGCAAGAAGAGGACCCTGTACAGGTGCCGCAGGTGCAACGTGGGTCTCCATCCCGACTGCTTTGAGGCCTACCACCAGTAAGTACACCACCAAGTCACGAGTCAAGTCGCCAGTCAGTTGAGTCGATTCCAATGCCGCATCCACACTCCTCCTGTCCTCTCCACCAGCACACTGGCCGACATCAGGAGAGACAACGGCAACCACCTGGTCATGAAGAAGCCGGACAGGAAGAACGTCTGCAACCACTGCAAGAAGAGGAACCCTGTACATGTGCTGCAGGTGCAACGTGGGTCTCCATCCCGACTGTTTTGAGACCCACCACCGGTGTTGACCACCAACTCACCAGTCAATTCGAGTTCATTCCAGTTGCCACAGTCACTTGATTTTTTTGTAAATAAAGTATCCTCTACTTTTTGTGATACTGTATCAAAAGATGAAAATAAACACTAACCTAAGAATGTTTGTGTTTCATTTCTAGTAACCTTTTACATGTTTCCATGCAATTGGGCAATTTGCAACGGAAAATATCTGAAGATCGATGGTATGTACAAGACAAATGATCGGAACAGTAAAAAGTGTCGATGTTTACATTACCCTAGATTAGGTGTCTCCCTTGATATAGGTAAACGAAGTTCAATGTAAGTTGTACAGATTGCTTAAAATTGACTTCAAAGGAGAATTTCTTCAGTTTTATATCATTTTTCAACGTCTATTGCAATATTTCCCAATTTACACGCATCCATAGGGACAGTGCCCACACGTACTTTAAAGGACTCACCGGTTTCACCCACTTCCGATAATAATTTTGAAAAGTTTCTTTTCGATTCGTCATCCTGACCCGATAGACACTATTTGTTCCATATTTTATTGAAAAAATCAAATGGAATCTATGCTCGGGAACTAATGGGTTAAACTCGCTCGAGGCTGTTCCGTTGACAGCATATCATAACCTCCACAGATCATAACCTCCACAGTTCATAACCTCCACAAATTCAATATACCCGAAGCGCTCGTAACCTCTACAGGTCATAACCTCCACAGCTCACAACCT
This sequence comes from Ashinkailepas kermadecensis, assembly GCA_034440615.1. Classification (NCBI taxonomy): domain Eukaryota; kingdom Metazoa; phylum Arthropoda; class Thecostraca; family Neolepadidae; genus Ashinkailepas; species Ashinkailepas kermadecensis. The sequence continues at coordinate 68,182 of JAOTOM010002187.1, forward strand.
CCACAACTACGAAGCGCTCATAACCTCCACAGCTCACAACCTCCACAAGTCCGCAGCGTTCATAACCTCCACAGGTCATAACCTCCACAACTCCAAGCGGTCGTAACCTCCACAGCTCACAACCTCCACAAGTCCGCAGCGTTCATAACCTCCACAGGTCATAACCTCCACAACTCCAAGCGGTCGTAACCTCCACAGCTCGTAACCTCCACAACTGCGAAGCGTTCATAACCTCCACAGCTCGCAACCTCAACAGATTCAAGAACTCCACTATTTTCTAGAAGCATCACTTCAGATAGCTATCGCTAGGTAGCAGCACGGTCTAGGTCTTATAACAACGGATATTGAATGAATGTCATGCGATTGAACGTTGAAGTATAGATCACAATGTTTCTCACTAGATGGCAGGATGTGTCATTGAATATGCGTGTGGTGTGCGCACATTGTTAGTTTTCCAGACCTCGGGAACCGGCTGTCGTCCCGTGGGAAGCTGACATGCGGCGCAGTGGCGGATGCATATCACGAACACACTGCTCAGACCGGTTTGTATCAGATTTCATGGCTAGCTTAAAATGTTCACTACATTGCGATTCTAACGCAATACTTGCATTTTTCGACTGGAATATTCCGGCTAGTCGTACCCTGGTAACGCCATTGATCAGTTGTCTGGGGAAGGGACGGAGAAAACGCAGCGTCTGTGGCGCGGAAGTGGACGGATTTCTCAGTAGATGGCAGGATATGTCATTGAATACGCGTGTGGTGTGCGCGCATTGTTAGCTTTCCAGAACTCGGGAACCGGCTGTCGTCCCGTGGGAAGCTGATATGCGGCACAGTGGCGGATGCATAGCACGAACACACCGCTCAGACCTGTTTGTATCAGATTTCATGGCTAGCTTAAAATGTTCATTACATTGTGATTCTCACGCATACTTGCATTTTTCGACCGGAATATGCCGGCTAGTCGTACCCTGGTAATAGTCGTACCCTGGTCGTACCCTGGAGGGCTGCCCATTGCCATATCTCGAAAGAACCATCACCTGTCAGACCTCCCCTCCGGTCTGACACCTGATCCCCTCGCGCCGGTCGGCGGTCGGAGGGTGCCATGTTCCGTGGCGTGGTGGCTGTCGGTAGTACCGGGCTGCCTGCAGGCATGCCATTGACCAGCACGGCATTAACACGCGCACTGGAGGGGGGGGGGGGCGAAATCCGCCCACCCGTCTGGTTTTTCGTACATAAATGCAGATTTTACCGGTCGATATACGTGATTTTCTGCGTACCTGCTTAGAAATGACCGGCGCGTCGTTCAAGAAAATGGAAGAAAAAGAAAAATGGAAATCGGGCGAAAAGTTTTCAAGTTTCCGAACCACCATTCCGAACCCTCAAGGAAAAAATTACTCATGTATTACTCATGTGCGATTATATTTGCGTACATCTAAAGCACCTCGGATTAATCAGCTCAGCAGTGGTGAAATTCTGCAGAATGCAGCCAGGCTTTATGTCTTGCTACACTTTGTGCAATAAAGTGAAAAGCTTCGGGCTATTTTCGTATAGTATCATTTCATTTTGTGGTCGGAAATTGGAGCTGAAGTTCAGATATTTCCTGTTTTAATTTTGTCTTGTAGTTATAGTGTCGGAACTTATATGTGTGGTTCCGCAAACAAATTGACATAATCCAGTAACATGGCACTACACATAGGGTTATATTCCGATCATAATGCTCGATGTTTCGGCTTTCATGTAGCAGGATAATAGTCGTAGACAAGCTTACGCATGTACGGCGTACGCTAGATAGTTTTAAACACGGTGCGACAGCCCGGGGAATGTTTGTTAAGGGTGGATTGCGGTAAAATAGTGCGTGCACACAGTGGCTCTAACATGTCATTTTAATTTGGGTTGGGGGATAGCAAAGGCGATCCCAAAAACCTGCTTGAGATGCAACCCAGAAAAATATGCAGAAATTCCATTTTATTTTCGGGTTTACATTGTCACGTATGCGGGGCCAGTTTTCATATATTACAGTGAGGCATTGGAAAAATAATAACTTATGTCAGTTGTTGAAGAAAACAATTAAAGTTACATTTTGCACATGGCGTCACAAATCACACCTGGTGGCCAAGAGCGGGAGCTGGCCACAGCCGATCCGTGATTCCAACATCATTGGACACTGAAATTTAACCAGGGCGCGTAGCCCTCCAGTAGAGGTTGGCATTCCGAGGAAGAGCGTCAGGACCATCCCTGGGTTCGTTGAACCCTCATTGAACCATCTGCGGAAAATTTTGCTCAACAAGAAGAATCAACCTAAATGCAACATTCAAGAGGAGGGGCTGAGACAACGCCCGAACCGATGTCTTTTTCATTCTAAGTTGGATTTCTTGCCTGTGGGAGGGCAAATCTTGCTGCTGCCCCCCCCTCCTCCTGGCATCTCGAGAGCTCTCCACCTATGTCCTCCAGTATTACATTTTAAGTCTATATGTATTCTTATATAGATGACTTAAATGAGCTCGCTGTGATCCAGGTAATTTGCACGTTCGTCCTGCATCATCTTTACAACTGAAATTATATATAATCGATATCTTGACCTGCGAGCCACGTAACATCGATTTAGAAAACGACACGTAACTATTCAAAACACTCGTTACAATTTCTTGCCATTTTTTATTCGAGCTTTCACGACGCACAAACCCATTCCAAGTTCTACGGGAAATTGCTCACCTGGATGTTTAGCGACAGCGAGAAGTGACCGAACGACACTCAGTCTTTGGGTTGAAAAACCAGCGCTCTACCCATGGGCTATCTTGTCTCCTTTTCGGGTCATATTCACTCGTATATTTCCAACACAGTTATGGCATAACATTGGTGAATACACACGACAGGCCACATTCGTCATGCACGTCCGCTCCGCTTCGCGGTGGTGCCTGCTTGGTGCAGCCATGGTGCCTGCTCGGTGCAGCCGTGGTTCCCTCTTGGTGCGGGCACGGGATCGGCTGCAGCCGATCCCAGCCTGGGCCCGGGATCGGCTGGGCACACGTTTCTGTGACACCGTATAGCCTAATCTATGCTCACCTCGGCTTCTAACTATCAGTGCAACATCACTGAGTAGCCCGTCTTAGGTTATGCTAAGCTTCACATCTCTAGCTTTAGTCATTGTAATCGTGGGAAGCCTAACTCGCAGTTCCGGAGAGAGTGGAGGGTCATTCGCGTTTTAACATGCATGTGCAATGGAATAGAGAGAGGGAGGGGTCATTCGCCCCTCACCAGTTATTTTAAAATATTCCAAAGCCAAGAATCATTTGGATGTCATTCTTAGTTGACCTTAGAAAAATGGGCCTGGAGCAACGTAAAAAATCGATTACAAATATTGTTGGTTATTGACGTACAAAGCGAAACGCGTCGGACCAAATTGTGTGTGAAAAGTGACGATAAGGCATGCTTGGAAAATTTCGAAGAAGTACCTACATAACTCATTTTTATAAACTATATCAATTATGTTGGTAATTTCTAGGTGTGGTATGCTCCCCATCAAACGTGCACATCAGTTATAAAAATGACTCCAGAATGCACGAAAATTAGCATTAAAAAAAATAGTTCGCCTCATGTAACCTATAACGAATTGAAGAAGTGTTATAAATCATCAAACAGCAGTATTTCCTAAAACCCTCAGCCGCCATTCAAGATTAGTGTTCCTATCTTTGTAAATGTATTGTACGGCCATATTGTTAGTGCTTCTTCGCTTTCTATGTCATGCTTATCCTTCTTGAACATTGTACGAACATGTCCTAGTATGATGCTGCATTTAGCTTGCACATTGCCTAACCAGCACCTCTCAGAAATTCTCTGTTAGTTTGGAAGTTCGTCGTATTAGCGCTTTCGCTTGCCAGCTAATTCCTTCTGTGTTTTCTAGCTCTTCCAAACAGATACTGATCCGTTAAGAAGCAGAATGGAAAATTCCAACCCTCACAAAATTAGTCAGTATGCGTTGTATTGCAAAGTGTGCAAGTTTTGCAGCAGCTGACATTTGTTCGCAGACTTTGTTTCGTTTCTACCGACCCCTGGCGATTGCATTCCCGTTCAGGAAGTAAAACATCACACCGTTCGATCCGCAGTCAATTATGCGAGGAAAAAACGCAGACTTCCTAAATCTGTTACTTCGAATTTTTGTCTGTCAATTCCCACGACTTCCGAATGGCCATAGAATACTCCTGAAAGTAATGAAAAGAAAATACATATACACTAAATGATTAAAATAGATCCCCATCCCCCAAAAAGATGACGGTATGCATAATCGTGATATGTCATACCATTGGTTAACATGACCTCCCAGCATGCTATGAAACAGGTCTGCCTAGGCCCACTTCGCCCTCATGTATTATCCATCACCGGTGCGTGACGTATAAGCTGTTCACTAAGCTGTAGATGGAGATATCTTTCAACTCAAGGGTCATCTTTAGAAGCGGGCCCTCTGGATCGCCCAATCGAATGAAAAACGCCATAATTTGCAACACTGCATGGCCAGATTCTCATTTTTGGAGAGCTGTATGTTTTCAGCTTCATGTTTTCTCACCCAGAAACGGAGATCACGGGCCCAGCACACAGCATTGATTTCCAACATCCCCACCCACTCCTGGGGTCTCCGCCCGTGCACTGAACTGCAAACTGTATATTGATGAATGCACGGAACAGTCGGGAGGGACGAAGTAAGAGCAGGGAAAGGCTACTCTGTAGACGTTTCTGGGTACAGAAACAGAGATGGGATAGCATCGACTACTTTAACAGTTATTTGCTAACGCCACTGTCATAAATCGTCTTTTATGTAGAGGATTCGAGAACTGTTTGTTGGGCGCGAGAGCGGCTGTGCTTTGCAAGCCATGATTTTATGTTGTTAACTGTGAAGAACATACCTGGGAAATCCCTCGTCCCTCTTCTCCCCGAACAACTTTGGACTTCCCAAGCATAGACAGGCCTAGAAAAAGGAAAAGGTGAGACATTTGCCCCCCCCACCAAAGTTGTGAGGACCAATGAAGCGTAATATTATTAAGGTGTCAGGCCGATATCATTTGTACATCGCAGTAATGATTATGTCTGGGCCCCGTGTTGGTCGGTATTTGTCACTTCTCCATGGCTGAGTGTTTGTTTTTGCTGTTCCTACACTTATGCTCCTAAGCACCGGGTGTCGTATGTGCACTACGAGTCACCCGATGATCCGAGGAGGTGCGCCCGTGCGAATCAGTTTGTGTGAATTTGCTGCATTTCATTAGCTTTGCGTAGTTTGACGTTTTGGATCCCATGAACCAGCGAATCGCCAGTGGGAAGAAGAAATTTAGTCTCCGCAAATTATTTACCCTGCAGACCCTTCCCCAAACGTGTGAGCTTCGTTGGATTTGGCCAGCTGAGTTATGCCCAGCTCGCGAAAATCGTAGACGCATTGATATAAGTTTGATATGCAAGGTTCTTAGAGGAGCAGAAATGGTTATGAGTTTGATTTAGGTTTTATTTAATTTAAGTCAATTTAAGCTCAGCACCACAGCCCTTGGTGAGAATATGGTGACACCACTGTCATAAACTAGCGAGCCATGATTCGTGGCATATGTCACCCCAATTTATGTATGGATATGACACCCCAATTTATGGTTAAATCAGCTTTCTCTCTTTCTGGTGACATCGCCAATGCCTCGGGAAGCGTCATTACTCGGTGTGATGGCAGGTATAGTATGAAAAGGTTACATTCCATCACGCACAGCAGGTCATTTCTTGGCTGCAGTACCCAGCCAATCTTACGAGGACAGTTATCACATCGTAATGTAGCCTCTGCACAGAATGGCACACCACATTACCAGCTACTCAGGAGGACGGAGCCAGCGAGGAATGGAGCGCAGAGCACAGGCCCGAACTGAGGCGAACACGACTCGAGAGCTGCCGGAGAAACTAAAATTTATATTTGCGGAGTTACACTAAAACTAAGAGAGCGCAACACATAAATAAACTATACAATTACGCCAAAGCGCCATGCGCTTTCTCGTAGCAATATTTATATGGTAGTTCATATAGTTCCCGAGATCAAAATAGTTTGACGTCGCTCAGTATATGGTACCATTATTTTTGCTAGCTTGGAACAAATATTGTGTAATGATGTAAAGCACTAGATGCCCATACATGCACATGCAAAACATCCCATGGCGCAGCCAGAAGCCTGAGGAGGGGTGGGTATCATTTGTTCCTTGCGGCTGATCTTCGCAGTTAGTGCCACAAACTGGGACGTAGCTAAGGGGGTGGCTGGGCCGGTCGCCCTATCCTTGAGATTCTACGTGTCCCTGGCACTGCCGGAGGGCCCTGCTAGGGGCCCGTTCCTACTCCTCTACGTAGATAATTCCCTAGATCCCCAGTGTAGGACAATACAGTGAGTTCCACCGAGTTCCGCGGATATTTTGACACACAGCGATAACCCAATGCCTTCAAATCGTGGATCCAATGCCCAAAGTTGAGCATTTTTGCGCTAAATCCGTAAATTTCAGTTGTAGTTTGGATGTGCTGGAGCCGCGCGGCACATCAGTCAGCTGACAGCCCTCCGCGGCGGCCTTCCGCTATCGCCACGGTGCATGAGATGGGTGTCAAATTAGCGGAGAGCGAGGCTCTGCTCAATATGAGACGGACGGGTCGGGTGACGGTGACAGCCTTGTCACCCGACCTGCGCATGTGGAGTATCCAGGTCACTGACGCACACCGGTGAGCTTCGTCAATTTGAAGCCACGGGTAGAATAGAGAGCATTATCTGTGCGGCGCTACACAAGTGTCCATCGTGTAGATCTGAGTAATATCGTGTTTGGTTCAGGCGAAAGAAACTCTTTGGGCATATTGAACAGAATGAGGGTATTATCAAGACGACAGTTAATATCTTAATTCGGCTTTTGGACTGTAAAAGAGGATCACAACTATCTGGTGATAAATTGAAATAGTGCAAATGATACCTGCATAACGTCATAAGACACGAGCTGATTGAATCAGGTTGGACGGCACATGGAACGATATGTCCCCAAGCACGAAGATTGGCTGAATGGCACGTTGATGGACATACATAAGTGCCAACGAGTGGGCCGTTCACTTCAGCGGGGCGGGGACGTCCTGTCCGTGAGTTCTTCGAATTGAAGTCAACAGACGCGAAGAGAAACGCGACCGTTAACTGACCAACTGTTTGGCGATCGCCCCCGAACGATTTTGGGGGCCCCAGCAGGATTTTTTTTGGAGTCTGGCGCAATTTTTTCCGAACCCCGGCGGGATTCTTGGGGCCCCATAACTTCTCAGGAGGAGGGGCACCTCCCCCTATGCCCCCCTCGGTATGCCACTGATGACGTCCCACTCGTACTCAGCTGAGAGCCTTGTCGACTCGAACTGTAGTGAAGAGGACTAAGTCACACACGCACACACACACCACACACCAGACAATGTAAGTTGAATATAGTGTTGGCGATTTCGGTGGGATCAGTTGACAGGTAACGTGACTAATTAGATATGTAGGTCATGTGTGATTTGCATGTCCACATACACACCTGTGTGCACACATACATGCTAATGTTGACATGAGTAGTGTTGCACGATGTATGCGAAATATAGATGCGGCCTTGCACGAATTGTCTGCTAAATTTAGGTACGATATTGATGTTAGGATAATTCATTTCTACTATAGTACTGTTACTACTATACACTGTATTAGCCGAGCCTTGATAAGTACAGCAATATCCTATTCATAGCCGCGATCAGCAGCTGCTGGAATCGACATCCGTCCGTGTATCAATTCACAAAGAACCCTAATGCGATGAATTATCCCCCCCCCCTCCATTCTCACGGGCTACCAGTACTTGGTACGCCAAAATAGACAACATAATCGAACTCAGCGCACAGAAGAATCTCAGAAAACACTATATTGTCACATCTGGCAGGCGCTTCGAATTAAAAGCGACTTTGAAGGTGATCTGACCCACTGTGTAATGCATTGATAGTAGCAACATCAAGAACAGTGGAAACCATAATTGACCATTTCTCTCTATAAACACACCTTTGTTCCTTGAAGTTATTGGTGCAGAACTACGGGGAGCAGTTGAGATTTGGTGAAGTGGTAGGGGAGGTCAATTAAGGGCGTTGCTAGGCAAACAATAGTTATTGATAGAAGTTGATGTCTGTACCGCAAACGTTTTGTTCTTGCACATAAAGCGTAGCATGCACACATTTTATAAGTTACGGTTTTAAGTGCTATTGAAATTAATCATTTATGTGTGCTATCAATATATATTATTATCATGTATTAACAAAAATGACTTTGCATCCTACAATAAAGTTTTGTTCATGAATAAATGCTGACTTATAATATTAATGGCACAGATGTAACACATCGCCAAGGTAGTTTTAACGCCGTGGATGTTATAATGTCCCTTAGTGGACGCCGAGTCCCATCTGCTAGATACATTTTTCGTCAGGAAAAAGCTACCAAGACGTTTATATGTCATCCGGTATCTGGCAAGCACGATAGGGGAGGAGAGAGACGGCGGCCGGCAGACAAAGAAAGTGGTCTACCGAACAGGCATACAGAGGACATACACACATGACTCGTGACAGTACATTTGGAGGGAGCTCTTTGAGGTCCTGGCCTCCGGACACCACTCGCAACATGAAAGCGAAGCGGAGGACCTGGCGTCCAGGGCGAGCCGTGGGTGTCCGGGCTCCACCTTGTTTGTGTAGGTAAATCGTGAAGCCAAAAGCTTCTAAAACCAGAGGGAAGAAAAACCAGACTGCTTGTAGACCTTGAAGGTGAAAAAAAAAACAAGAGCGACCCAAAGGCCAGCCATCATTTTTTTCCAACTTCGATCGGTCCCTGTCTGCCTATTGTATGATAATCCATATGTTTGGGTCAAACGAGAGCTGAGAGGAAATTGGCGTTTGACTTGACCAAATCCGACTTCAACTGGCCATCTCGTGACTAACGCTTGGCGTGCCGGCAACGTGTCGACTGGAAAAACGGCTGAGGTTAAAGGTGGCTCCTGACCGCTTTCTGTACCTGTTATGGATATGTCACACTTCGACCGCGTTCCAGGTGATATCGACAGGGGATAGCACACCATGGTCTCATCCTAAGGTTCTGTCCTAGGTGCGATCTATGGCTGGGATTATTTATTCTCCATTTTCAGGTTGATTTTTTTACAAAAGAAGGATAAAGATCATTTGTCTTTAAAAAAATTAACTAAAGAATTAAGTCTCTTGAAAGTAAAGAGCTTCTAATCTTTCTATAACTAGGCACCCGATTGTAAAATGTATGTCATATTGGTAAGTAGCATGTGCGAGTGCAGCTTCATACACTTCGATTTTACCGAACTGTTTGATTGTTATAAATATGGCCTCATGACCTAGCTTTGAGGACAAAGTGGAGAAAAATGGCTAGTGATTCAGGTCGAAGTTGCCAAAAATGAAATGTGTGTTAATTAAATTAAGGTAACGAAAATCATTGCTTGAATATCACAATGCTACATTGGGGCTCACTCATATTGTAGGAAACGTCTTCTTCGGGGATTGCCGAAGGAGATTGGCAGACACCCACAAAACATGAACATAATTGTTTCATGTTGATATGATGTCTGTGTCAGTCTACAGCTTTTACTTGTTATAAATAACATCATTGGCATCATTGCCACCATTACCATCACTATGATTATCCGACTCAAAAGAACTCTTGTAGATTCCAAATCGGTACAGATTTATACCCATCTAGAATCCTGTGCCAGTACCCTTGTGCTGCACCTGTGCAAACTTGCATGGTAACGGAAAACTGAGTTTTATGTGACGTGAAGCATGGTAGCATTCATTGGTGTCGATGTGTCGACAAAGAATTGTGGGGGAAAGGAGATTCAGACCAAGATAACCCACCTATATCCAAACCTGACTGGAATTGCGAATTGCAGTATTTTGGTTTCGGAAAGTTCATTTTGTGGGACTCTTCATGTATAAGTACACGGAACGTTGATAGCAGAGGCATTGGTCCCCCAACTTGAAATTGAGTAGCATAGGGGCCGATGTTAACCCTCACATTACGACGTTTCTGTGATAATGTCGTTCAAGAAGGGGTCAAGTCCACTCCATGATCCTCGGAACTAAGCATGCTAGGGTAAAAACGGCGTCCTAACGGCGTTGGAAAGTCTGTTCAACTTAAGGTTCGATAATGTTTTACAAACATCGTCAGGTTCCACATAGGGTTAGATTTGTACCTTCTGAATTATGGCTGTGGAGAGGGCAATTCTTGAATAATCGAATATGGAAGGGATATTTTCTTTCAAATATATATCAGTAGTTAAGTTTGCACTTTTCAATAAATCTAGAGCACTTTGTCACCGAACAATCCATGGTCAAACAGTACCATGCAACCGCCAAATTGAAAAATCAGATCATAATTGTCTGGAGAGGATAAAGTTATCAATGCCAAACATTCGAAAGCCGGTTGTTATTCCAACCCTGTATATCCAGACGAAAATCCCGACTGCCACATATTGGCGTCCGACTCGGCTCACATCGTGGTGAACGAGGAATGTATCACACCACGTGAAAGCCCAGAGTGTTGGCTACCCCTTGGGCACAATTTCCGTGTGATCGAGTCAATGTGCTGCACGTGAGCGACACCGATGTGATTGGAGAACGGGTTGCGCCGAAATACTCCGTCGTCAATGGTTTAGCATGTAAAACGGGGATTTTTAAGTCGGAATATGATCAATTTTCGTGCGCCGAATCGGCTCGGTTTCAACCGGCATAGCTCGCTAACCAATGGACCGATGGACACCAAACTACTGCACAGCCAAGACCACTGGACTGACACCACGGCACAGCCAAGACAATCTCGAAGCGTGGTAGTGCACACATTTTTGCCGCACGTGGCACGTGCACCCGGAGGAAGGGTGTAAATAATAGGTGACCGTTTTCATCGTTTTTCACGATTGGATCTGGTACTGTGAAACGGATAAAAGTCACGGTACGCCGTTGTTTGCATTACCCAGGTCCATGTACTGGCTACACTTTTCCCTTTGACTATCGGCACCTACCGTGTGCCAGGGGTCAGCCATCGCGACGAGAGTGACAAGTGTCGTGACCAGCAAAACAGGCTCTGCTTTCCACCCCATCAGCATCTCGGTTAGACAACATTTTGGATACAAAGTAGTATACACGCATAGCTTAAACGGTTGTGATTCATACGATACCTTTAAATTTTGCAAATTGAAGCAACTTTCCCTACAATCAAGGCTGCCCTGAAGCATTACCAAACATCATTTTCCGCCTTCTCAACCGGCTCATTGCATAGATGAATCAGTGGGTTTTCTTAAGCGAACTTCATTGGTTGAAAATTATACAGGTCGCACATGCTACCACGCCAGTCAATCTACCGTGGGAAGGATTTTATATAAGTGATTATAACTTATGGTGTATGCAGGGCAGTACAGCTGTGTTATTGCGTGTATGAAAATGAAGTTAGGAAAGAGCAGGGTTAGGTCAGATCAAATCAGGTCTGCTTTGGTAAGGCCATGCTAGGCTAGGGTATGTTAGGTTAAGGACGACTATATAAAGTAACCAAATGCCCATATTAAGCAAAATAGAGCCACACATCGTTGTGATATATGTATGGCATGACCATTCTTCCGAGACAGAGTATATATAAAGAGCCATCTTACCCACAGGATTTGTAGTGTATATGTCTTATTTATCAGGCCGTATACCAATATTGACGAAGTATTTTAATCATCACCCAATCTCTGGTATCGGTCATATTTACATACGAACATGAGAAGCAGGGTATGGAGTGTAGGGCAAAAGGGCAGCGTAGGTCAATTTAATGGACAGGGTAGGATTAAATGAGGTCTGCTAGGGTTAGGTCGGGTCAGGTCATATTAGGTTAGGTTTGGTTAGGTTTGGCTAAGTTAGGTTAGGTTTGCTTAGGTTAGGTTAGGTTTGGTTTGGTTAGGCTAGGTTTCGTTAAGGTTCGGTTCGATTTGGTTAGATTTCGTTTAGGATTGGTTCGGTTTTATTAGGTTTGGTTAGGTTAGGATTGGTTAGGTTAGGTTAGGTTTGTTTAGGTTCGTTTAAGTTAGATTAGGTTTGGTTATATTTGGTTATGTTTGGATAGGTTTGGCTAGGTTTGGTTAGGTCTGGTTAGGTCTGGCTAGGTTTGGTTAGGTTTAGTTTGGTTTGGTTAGGTTTGGTTAGGTTTAGTTAGGTTAGTTTAGGTTAGGCTATGTTAGGCTAAGCTATGCTAGGCTAGGCCAGGTTAGGATGCGTACCCAATGATGAACGTAGTGGCTTGGATCGATTTTGAACAGACCAACATGGCAGTGGGGTTAGTGTGCATCTAGTAAATATATACAGCGGACACCAAAAAACTTGCACCGGGCCCGAAAGTTTGCGCCGGGAACGCTAAAATCGCGCTGGTGTCAGATAAATACAACGCGCCCTGTGAACTAACGCCAAACCCCCCAAATGTCGCACATGGGACCCAAAATTCCTGTCGGTAGTCGCATAAATTCTGGTCGATGCATCAATAATTCCCTCGGGACTCCCACAAATTCGCGTCAATGTCCCCAAATAAGCACAGCGTGGCCCCAAAATCGCATCGGAAACCGACAAGAATCAAGCCAGAACCATCCAAAATAAACAGAGATTCCGAAAAAGATGTCCGAGCCAGGAAAATACGCTCCTTGGTCAAAACATGCCACCAGATGCCTTAACAAATCGCATACGGCACCGAAAAACATACCTGAGCTCGACAAATCGCGGCGGGACACGAAAAATGCCATCGAGGGCCCGAACAAATGAAGTCGTGGCTCAGACTTTACATAATTCAGAATAAGTCACCAAAAACTGTGTCGAGCCCAGAAAACTGACGTCGGATTCTCCCGGAACCACGCGACTGGGCCCGAAAAGTCTAGACGGGATCCCGAGAAATTATACCGGGCCCCTAATATCGTGCTGGGGTCGCACAAATATGACCGAGGAACGCCAAATAAACACCGCGGGACCCTAAGAAACTGGAAGACGAAAATCCACCGGGCTCTTCAAAGCGTACCGAGTCTGGAAAAGGCGACATCCCTTAAAACACTCTTTGCTGCTCTAAATATACAAACGGGAGCTAAAAGAATCAAGACACAACGGGGCCCTCAAAGCACAGGGAGGTTTGATACAGCATGGAGGCCTCAAAAACTTCAAGTGCGAGAACGGTTATCAGAATCTCAGAATCCACCGAGAGGATTACGCGCACGTGATGCGACCTGACAAGGTCACATGAGGATATGAAGTGTGATGATATGCTATGGCCCTAAAAAATCGACATGATCCTAGAAATGGAACAAAAAGACCTGGCACTAAATGAACACTTCGGGGTCTGCAAAAACGCGCCAATACCTAAAAAATAGCATCGGTGCACAAAAAGCAACAAAGCTTTTTAAAAAGAGTCGAGGTCACAAAGATGTACCGGGCCCCTAGCAAAATTGGCCGGAGCCTTAACACGCGCACTGGAGGGGGGGGGGCGAAATCCGCCCACGCCTCCGGTTTTTCGTACATAACTGCAGGTTTTACCGGTCGATATACGCGATGTTCTGCGTACCTGCTTAGAAATGACCGGCGCGTCGTTTAAAGCAAGAAAAATGGAAATCAACCGAAACATTTTCAAGTTAGGGGCCGTTAAAGTAAACAAAAAAATCCTAGCGCCAGGCCACAAAAATCGGCGCTGATGCGCTTCCCGTATATTCGCAAAAGGGAAGTGTTCTTGGCAACACTAGCGACGTGTTTGATGTATATTGATATCCTATATAGTTTCAAGGTCATGTTAGATCACAGAGGTCAAGTCAGGTCAAGTTCATGACAGGTTAATGGAACCAAACTTGATCAACTGGAATGTTGTCATAAATGCACTACTGTATGTCATTTGTACTGATTGTGATTGCGTTTCTATACTTTATTCATGCACTTCATTCCTTTCTTCACGAAGCCGATTGCGCCGAACTGCTCGATGGAGCAGTCGGGCGGGCGGCCCGGTTCCGGTAACTGGAACAGGTAACTGACCTGATAAAGTGCTGCTATGTAGGTGACCTGAGGTCACATATTGTGTCTAGCATCTGCATTGCATCATTAGTAATGTCCAAAACATCACTGATGCCCATTGTGGAGCATTTAAACACAATCACAGCGATCCATAACAATGACAAGCCAAGCCACGCAAGACAAGGAAATGTTTACAAATGTGACCACCTTTGACCTTGAAGATATTGATCTAAGGTCATAAAATTTGCACACAATAGAGTTCACTATCGGATCCATCCACCCTGCGAATTTAGTTTCAGCAGCTTTAATAGGAGCCGAGATCTTAGGGGGAGCGGAATCCGCCCCCCCCCCCCTCCAGTACGCGTAATTTTCAGAGGCCCTCCCGGGCGCGTGTTAAAACACACCCGAAGATAAAAAATCGGAAAGGTTAAAAGAACACCTAACTAGAGACTCAGTTCGGTAGCCAATCTGGAAGCGTTGATATTTAATCAGGGATGAGGTGCGTGAAAGCTAAGCGGTTATCCGGATGTCTTAGCCACCAAAAAACGTGGGAAGAAGAGAGCTAGTCATCGAATTGAATTAAGGATTGGCCCTTGCGGCTCTTAAGTCTGAACACGTTATGACTTTATGAGGTGCCGTGTGTTCTCTCTGTCAGCTATTTTGCACTGATTTGTTGGTCCCCCAAAATAAGGCTTTCATTCCGTTTCAGGCGGGTGCCACATGATGCAGTTGCAGCATTTCGTTTCAAGTGGCGAATATTCTAAAGTGCACGATGTGTACTACATAAATGTTTCAGGTGACTGATCACCAATGTGTTGGAGTTAGGCCCTGAGGACGAACACAATATCATGTACTATTATTTATTGCGTTTTTTCCCATCCTGTCCGCTTGCCAATCTTGGTCTCCCACGCACCGGATCAAAGCATCTTCAACCAGCGATGGCCCGTTTTTCCTTTTCTCATCCTCTCCAGCAACAATCATGATAATTATTTTGCCCTGGACCAGCAAGTAAGCTTCGTTCTTGCTAGCAGCCAGTGCAAAATCGTAAGGTGAACGCTGCCTGGGAAGCATCTGTGGGCGAATAATAGGTACTAAGTATGGCTATATCTGGCAATCTAAACAAAATCAGACCCTTTCTCACCTTCACATTCTAGTAACTTGCCATGAAAATATGAAGGTGCGAAGAATGTCTAAGCGGAAGAACTCAACTCAATGAAGAACAATCTGAATTGTGCTAAAGTATCGATCGGTGAACTCACAATGACCCCCCGCTTCTTTCCGCCATTTCGAAATTTTCGTTTACGGGGTAATTTGCACAGGCGTTCTATTCTTTCTCCTCATCAACATCGGTGAACAACGGGTGACATCTTAAAGACGTTTAGTACTATATCATAGAAACTAGGGCACACAATTTAGCCATTAGTGAGGCTGTAATGAGCTTGCACCCACCCCTACACACACGCACATAGCAGAAGTTGAAGAAATTTTGTTTCAACAGTAATATTAATGCTTTCACTCGCACCAGGGAGATAAGCCTATTATTACAAAAGAATCCATCAGTCGTGAAAAGAGTTCCAAGTCCAGCGAGAAGTGTGAATTTGAAAGTACTTTTGCTGTGATGATAGTTATTTTTCAGTATCGCATGTTGTTGTAAGCCATAGGCGCGCCCAGGGGCCTACCCCACTCCTTTAGCGGTCCCCATCTTAGCGGTAAAAGTTGTGTGTTCACTGTTAAAATTATCGGGTTATCTATCCAAAAGTGCTCAACCATGGTACTTTGCGAAATTCCTGGGTGCGTCACTGCTGTTGATCCTGACCCACCCACTTTTTTAGACGTTCCTACGCCTATGGTGACGAGAACACGAAAAGGCATCATATTGCGGCCGGATAGCATGTAAAGGTTATGCGATCATCCGCCACTGCGTGTCGCATTATTTTCCCACGCGTCGATACATTGCGGGCGAAAAACGTGCAAATGATATACGATCATCTGCCACTGCGCCACGCAATGCTTTCCCACGCGTCGATGCGCGGGCTTCCGAGCTCTATTCAATAGTATCATCCTGCCATCTGGCGACAAATATTGTTACCTATGGTTCAGCATTCAATCTCATGATTGTAATACCTAGACCGTGCTGCTACCTATCGATAGCTATCTGAAGTGACGCTTCTAGAAAATAATGAAGTTCTTGAATCTGTGGAGGTTGCGAGCTGTGGAGGTTATGAGCGCTTCGCAGTTGTGGAGGTTACGAGCTGTGGAGGTTACGACCGCTTGGAGTTGTGGAGGTTATGACCTGTGGAGGTTATGAACGCTGCGGACTTGTGGAGGTTGTGAGCTGTGGAGGCTATGAGCGCTTCGTAGTTGTGGAGGTTGTGAGCTGTGGAGGTTATGACCTGTGGAGGTTACGAGCGCTTCGGGTATATTGAATTTGTGGAGGTTATGAACTGTGGAGGTTATGATACACCTCCGTTCCGTTGGACTAGTTATTCCCAGATCGGATGGTGGTGCCAGAGTTGCACAACGTGCTCTGCGTAGTGCTAGTTACATTTTCCATATAAAGCACTCCAGCAAGCCTTCGGACTAAAACTTAAAAAAACAAATTAAGGACGAAAAATGAATTAATTGAAAGAAGCTCGGCATCGCGATGTTCATGCAATGCTCTTCAAAGATTCAACTGTCTCGCATACTGGCGGACCGATATACATTTCATAAGGGAGGATGCTCGTTCAGGGCGTCATTTCACCGCGAGGTGGAGCGGGGGGGGGGGCATCGGATAAAAATTGAGTGTCGTGCACTGCAACCTTCCCAAGGAACGCCGATTTCTCCCAGCGAGACATTCGCTGATATTTTTGGTGGCGGGGCGAACTCAACCCTTCGCGTGGAAAAAAAATAGTTGGGGTGGTATTTCAAATTCACCTCTATTTTTTTCGATCAGGGAGCTCCGTTCTCTGGTCGGGAAGGGTGTGGATGCATGCCCCCGGTGCATCCCATATGGATCCGCCAGTGGTTACGCACCTATCTGAAAGGTTCGATCTTGTGTATAATTTGTGACACATGTGACGAAGAGTATTGTGGAGGATAATGTCTCAGCTGTTTATGAATGCTTGTAATTCAAGATCATCCACAGGAATATAATTATATGAACCATGGTACGAGGCACCTGTAGGTGTGCCGAATGAGCTAGGGCAAGCGTTGAAGGCTTAGTGCAGTTCGATTGTCGTGTGCAGATTGCCTGCAGTATCTGCATGGGTAGAGAACTCCGTACAAAACATGTGGGTTCTCAGGGACATTCGGTCAACCGTATCCTCCCCACTCTTACCAAATCTCCTTTTAGATAGCCTTTCATAATAATTTTAGCGTCCTGTTAGGTTCCCTAGCCTATCTAACAAACTAATTGCTGCTACTGACTGGACCATTGTGCTCTAGTATAGATCCGTGCAACACTGAGCTCATCTAGTCATGACTGATGAAAACTAACTTGAGGTGCACTGCGAAAAGGGTGGTTGCTTTTAGAAAATGTGTAGTATTAAAATGAAAGTTGGGGGTGCTTGCGCTATTGAATGTTTATGTAGCCACGCGCCTAAAAGCATGCATGCAGAGCTAAAGTGCTAAACATGTAGTCGTCTCCGCCCCACACCCAAAACTCTACTTAAAATCGATGGCAAAGCCATCGAACAGGTGAAATGCTTCAAGTTCTTAGGAGTACATTTAGACGAAAAACTCAGTTTCAACACCCACATCACCTCCATCTCGAAGCGATGCGCGAAGCGCGTCAACATACTACGTATACTTGCAGGCACAGACTGGGACGGAGACAGGAAAACACTACTGCGACTGTACACATCAATCATACGACCCATCCTAGAATACAACAGCATCATTTTTGCCACCATTTCAGAAAGTCGGCCGAAATTTAGAAATCATCCAAAACAGCTGCATCAGAGCAGCCACAGGTGCCCTCAGCACCACACCGATAGCCAGTCTTCTAGTGGACTCAGACACGCCCCCACTCCACGTCAGGAGGACACAACAGCTGCGCCACTTCCACATCAAAATCAAATCGATTAAAAATCATCCAGCACAGCGCTGCTTTACGCCTGACAGATAGGACAAGAGCCGATTTGCGCGCAAACTTCCACCATATAGCATTCAAATTGCCACGGCTCTCTCAGATCTTAACTTCGCAATGCCATCCACTGTAGCTCGACCGCCCACTGGGCCATTCTGGACTTTCAGTCAACCAAAGGTCGAGTACTTACTCTCGGAGAAGAAATCCACTATCACATCGGCGGAAATTCTTGCCTCCTTCCACAAGTTCGCCTATGACAACAATCACACATCACTCGTATTCACGGATTGGTCGAAACACGAGACAAAGGTAGGCATCGGCATCACTGAACCAGGTCTCAGACTTTCCAAGCGTCTACCGGATAAAAGTTCTCCATCTACTCCGCTGAAGCAATGGCCATTCTGGCCGCTATCACCATTCTCATGAGGCGTAAAGCTAGAAACGTAGTAATTTGCTCAGACTCCAAATCTGTCCTCCAGTCAATTAGCAACACCCACGACTGTCCACATCACTTCATTGATAGAATCCAACAACTCGTGGCCCAAAACGTAAACATGAACTTTTCCTTCATCTGGATTCCGGCCCACGCCAACATCCCAGGTAACGAAGAAGCAGACCGGCTCGCAAAACAAGCCTTAGCATTGAACACTTACCCTAGCGTGGAATATTCGGTAGACGATTGCAAAGTACTCCTACAACGCCACATTCGCCAACGTCAACAGAACACATGGGCACAACACAACTCAACAACACAAATCCAACCACACCCACGCAATCAAACCAACAATAGGCACATGGAACACATGAAATCAATCTCACCGACAAAAAGAGGTCATCCTCACTAGACCTAGAACTGGTTGCACAAAACTAAGACAGCCTCAATTAGAGGGTAACCAATATACAACACCTCACTGCGACGCCTGCAACATCACGTTAAGCATAGGCCACATCCTGCTAGACTGTAGTAGCTTTAGCTCTCAAAGACAACCACTTAAGGCATTCTGCCAAAGAGAGGGGATCATCCTATCGCCTCCATCGCTTATCGGTGACAAACACCCAGAACTCCTTCAATTGCTATTTGAATATCTGTATGCCACAAAACTAGCAGGAGCACTGTAGGCACCACACCACCAACACTCGCATGAACTCGCAATGCATGACCGCGAAACACTCGTAGGAAACACGTAAATGGCCATCCCCGCATGGCGTCGGACGTACATGAGCCGATTTGCTTCTCAATTAGAAATAAATGGCTACCTAGCGGTGCCGTCGGAAGTAGATGAGCCGACTTGCTCTAGGAAAACATAAACAAACAAAAAACAAAAAAAATAGCATAACGTAAAACGACTACCCAGAGGAGCCATCAGATGTAGATGAGCCGATTTGCCTTGCAACTCATAACGTAAACGGCTACCCAGAGGTACAGCGGACGTAGAAGAGCCGAATTGCAAAACACCATACTAACCAAACTGACAACCCTGCATGGCATGCTTAGACTAACCCGCTACTAACAACCAACACGCGGCGGCCGGCGTGATAGGCGGCGTGGACAATTACCTCCTTGTTCCCACGGTAAAGATCCCTTGGTGCTCTTCGATAAGAGTAGGCTAAAGCCGGCACCCTGGCAAAATCAACTTCTCGCCACTCTCAAGATACCCACTCAAACTACGAATTATTTTGTGGAGGAGTAAAGTAAAACTAAACCATTTAGACATCAGGGAGATATCCCCAACCCAGACCCTCGCCTTCAGCACCTAAAATATCACGCAAACTATAACGTAAAATTCCGTAACGTAAATGTCCACTTGCCTGCACATTGATCACAAACGCTCGCTTTATAGACAGACATATAACGTACTCGCTTGAAAGGCGGCGCAAATGACCTTTATGGTCCGGCACACCTAAAAATAATAACTCTCCCTCCCCCCGCTAAAGTGCGATTCGTTCCTCAGATTGCATTACTAGAACCAGAAATAAAAGCCACCATTCTTCCCTGGGACTGAATTGGAAACCTCGAAGCACGAACCGACGACTTTACTGGTTCGGCATCCGGGGGGACGGATGGCAGGAGCCGGTCGCGGTGGGATGCACGTTGTAGGACATCCTCGCAGGAGAATGACGCCGTAGACCCCTTTCTTTGAGTAAAGATTGTGGGTGCCTCGGGATAAGTATTGTGATCAATGTTGGTAAATCCCGAACTGAAAGAACAGGTCTGGCCGAGTGAGAAAATCGCAACTTGAAGTGTTGCATTGTAATGTGAAACGCTGATGAAAGTTACTCGCTACCGGATGCACAGCATTAAAACTTTTTCTTTGAATACGATTTAGAGAACTTCATGAAGAATATTGGGGAAAAAACCGGTAAAATATAAATTAAGAGAGAACAACTGACTCTGAATGAAGAAACTGGAACGCGAAGCGCCGCAGCCAAAACGTTATTATGAGGTCAGGAGCCGGGGGCGGATCCAGGAATTGTCATGGAGTGGGGGCACATGTCCGGAGAGGCGCCACCTTGCCTTCCTCAGGCTAAAAAAATCCGACGGGTGCACTCGAGCCTTCCCGGAGGGGTGCATTTTTCTCTTGGAGGAGTGCCTCTGACTGAAACATTTGATGGTGCACTCGAGCCTTTCCGGGGGGCCTTTTCCTCTCAGTGGGTGCCTCTGGGTGAAAAATTCCAGGGGTGCACTCGAGCCTTCCCAGAGGAGCGCCACCTCCCCATGGGGGGAGAACATGCGGCCAGTGCCTCCTTGTATCCACCTCTGCCAGAAACATAACGGGCGGGCTGGGTTGTTCACATGAACTGACACCATATACACCGCAGAGGGTTACGCGCTCGTAATGATGCCACCCTAGCTCTCAAACGGACATGTGTAAAGTTGTGCTACTGGCCTTCCTCGATAGGTGGCGCTCTAATTATGTCCAGTCGGTTATGGGAGAAATGTTCGCGGGTAAAACATTCGGCAGTTGGTTACGTAGGGTATGGTGTTATTTTACTATCAACTTGACATTTCACCATTTATTTTGGAAATAAGAATATCCACTAGCGAATCCAGCCGACATTGGAAGGGGGAGGGGCTAAGCAGTGGTGGAGAGCCGATCTGATTTTGGCAAGTTCCGATAAGTTGCTTGCAGATCCTGGCATGTTTGTGTGTGGAAGTTGTTGACGCGGGGGAGGGGGGGCAGACGACAGCTCGGTCACGCCCATTTTCACGGCAAGTTTGGGGGAGCATGACTGTATTGGCCCCTCCCCTGCATCCGCTAGTGCGAATGCAGGGGGATCTACACAATGATACATGCGAATCTACACAAATCATCAGTTCGATTGCACATCGGTCGGTCCTACTTCTCGCCAGGTGGCCACTTTGTTGTTGTTGTTGTTATTGGGGTTGAGGGGCGCATTAACTGCATAGGTTAACTGCATATGTACAGCGCCCATAACTTCGTCAGTAGAACCAGATCTGAACTTGTGAGCGTCAGTTAGATGAGAGGACTGGGTGTCACAATTTGCTAACACATTTCATGGTGAAGTTATTTTGCGATGTCAGAAAATATTTGGTGTCCGTATGCTACCTTTGTTGGCTAGAATACACCGCGTCAAATCCAACCGCAGAAAGGAACGGGAAGAGTTCAGCAACATAGTGTGAACCGTCGGCCAATAGTTCCACCAAGGTGGCTGATTGGCTTCCAAAAAAGCGGCGACGTTCCGTTTCAAAGTGACGACATGCGCAGGAAATATGGGCCACATACAGGCTATATCGCCGCAACGTGAACAGGCTGGTCATTCTTCCGAACAAAGAAGGTACCAATGTGAAGCATATGTGTGTCCTTGAAGTAGACGACACAGAACCACTTCCGCACGTCTCGATCGCCGCGAGCAAGACTGCCGTACACCTAGGCGAAGCTTTAACGCTCTCAGTGTGTTGGTCTGGACAGCATCCCAGAAAGATTGCCACTTAACGTGGGAAGGTGACCATTTTAACAAAAACTGAAGTCATCAGGATCCAAGTCGGACTTTCAAGTAAAGATTCCAGTATCTCCAGAAAACTAGAAAACGAAAACACGCTAAATCAGAGCCTAAACGTCACCAAAAATGTCATTAGGCACGAAAAACAAACATTGTTGTTGCCTAACCGGCGGTGGCACAGCCAGGATTTTCTAAGTGTGACCGACCAAAAAATGTAAAGAAACAGAAAGCTTTCGGTTTGCGAGTCGCGCCGAAAATTGAGGGTTTTGCGTGGTGATAACCTCAAAATGTCTTCTTTGATCCAGTGTATTTTTGGTTGCTGGGGGTACGGGGGGGGAAGCCGGACCTCCATTGGCTGCTCCTCTGTTCATCACAATATCCCTTCACTATAATTGATCGGACAGATTAAGTGGTTGTATAGTACCTAATGTGGGCAAAATACTCCTGCGTACAGGGGCGCAGCGAGGATTTTCTTAAATGGGCCCAGCCAAAAAATGTAATGAAGCAGAAACCGCCTTCGGCGCACGAAGCTCGCCGAAATTTTTGGTGTTGCATTGTGAAAGTTTCAGAATTTCTTGTTTGATCAATGTATTTTTGGTTGCTAAGTGGGGGAGGGTCCCCATGGCTGAGACTACTTGCGCATTGTAGGTAATGTGCGTGAAATCAAGTATATCGAGAGGGTTTCATGCATACACTATGCAAATAATGACCCTCTTTTAGCTGGCCGTCCCTACTCTTACATATTCGAAAGTAGTGGAGACAGTTCAGCAAAATTGAAGTTCGGAAAAGTTGTGGAAGGGAAGCGGGTGCATGGCCGATCATAATGTCGCGGCGCCATCAGCCACGGGGTCTTCTCTCAACACTAATGGGCCTCCTGATCTGAGCCTCCAAGCAAACTGATGGGCCTCAGAGGTCCGTCTCCCGTCTCCGATGACGTCCCATGTATGCCGCTCTCCCAGCTACATCACTAGCCAGTCAGAAACAGTCAGTAACCAGTGAATAACAGTCGCTGACCGGTCGCAATACGTGAACATGCGTCACTCAGCATGGCCGCCACGGTGTCCAATGTCAGCCGAAACCGGATATTCCCGGACATGTCAGACGGTGGTGCTACACGAGACCCCGACCCTCCCACGACTCTCGGGTGGCACACGCTGCGACAAGACCGAGGTTCACCTTTTGGCGTAACGGTGGATAATGGTGGATTAGGTGGCGGCATGGATCACAAATGCGCCGGATTATGCTGTGCGAGCGGGTGGGAGGTAGACTTTAGTGGAGCAGCGAGCTCCACTGGTCGGTGCAGGAACTTGATACTGGTCGGCGTGTACTCGATGCAATGTTAGGCAGACGGGTGCCACTGTCGGACAGATCCCGACTCGTTCAGACAGGTAGACAGGCAGACAGACAGATAAACAGACAGACCTCTTCTGATTGGAGGTACGAAGAAGCAGGATGGCTGCATCCAACTTGCCACAGACAAGAGTGCCACAACTGTGGAGGGATGGTCGAAACAAATCCTCACCGTGACTTTGTACAGGTTGCCCAAAATTCGCATCTCTAGATGGAGTAGCTGGTTGTACGGAGCGTTCGTACTTCTTCAGCGTCTAAAACAAACCCATGGCAGAACCACTGGCCCTCAGCATGGATTGCACAGAGAAAATCAGGGTGTTAGATAGTCAGCACATGCAAAATAATAATTTCAACGGGCTAACCAAGTGAGCATTTTTGTTAGGTCAATGCAAGGATGCATTATGCGCGTTAGCACCTAAAAGTTATATCCTTTATTTGGAATTAGCAATGGCCCCAACTGGAAGAATCCGGACATGATCTCTGACATGAGCGCACCAAACTCTCCCTCGAATTTGGTGAGAGTTGCCTTCGTCAATATCTTGATATTTTTCCGTTCTGAGACCGCAATATATTGGTTTCATAGGTAAGCACAGCTCATCATCAATGGCGTCTGTTCGGCCGCATTGCAATACATTCATAGACAAACTCAGCGCATCCTTAGTGACTGCTCCACCACATTGGAATACCTTCATAGACAAACGCAGCACATCCTGAGTGACTGCTCCACCACATTGGAATACCTTCATAGACAAACTCAGCGCATCCTTAGTGACTGCTCCACCACATTGGAATACCTTCATAGACAAACGCAGCACATCCTGAGTGACGCCTGCTCGACCATATTGGAATATAAGGCGTAGTGTAAGGAAATCACATTGCGCCATACTCACAAATACCGCACCCATTGTTTAACGGATTCTAGAGGTGGGAGAATGGAATCCTACCTTGTTTCAGATTTCTACCACTAAATTACCCTTTTCAGTGGCTTCGGCGTAGCTTGAACAGCGTCTTCGTGTGGGTAGACGTTTTCTAAAATGGATGTTCCTCTTAACCAAGACAGACGATTTAAAGTGCATCAGATATCCATAACTTACTTCCGATTGCAAAGTGACATTGCACCAAGTTATCAATAGTGAATATGTGATTAATGTAAGCATGGTGTTGAATAAGTATCTGTCACGTTCTCTGTGAAATCTGTCACGTTCTCTGTGTCACGTTCACGTTCTCTGTGAAAACGTATGTTAAGTGTATTTTACAATAAGGAAATATATAAACGTCACCTACCAAAATGCAACTATGGATGCCTTTCGAAGCAGATGCCAATCGCATTCTGTTATAAAGCCGGCGAGCCACACGCGATAATGTTTCGCTTCAGGAGTTATTTGTCTTAACCAAGCTTGGGCTTGAAAGAAGATGCTTGATCAGAGAAAACACACGCTTCTGATCTATGGTCAGGAAGATACTTTCCTGGATATGGCCGAGCTTGCGTACCCATATGCGCGTGTGTGCGTGTGTGTGGATCTAGGTGTTTCCAACAATATTCACGACTACGTCCTTCCACCGTTTCTAATTTGTTCACAGAGAGAAATACGAAGAACGGAATTGCGACATTGTTAACTACGTACATATCACACAAATGGCCGCAACGCATTATATTCACGCATTATAACACCTGCAGCACATTATATTCACGCATTATAACGCCTGCAGCACATTATATTCACGCATTATAACGCCTGCAGCACATTATATTCTGATGTCCACAAGCGCTTCCTCTGGAGGGATTTTCTACGCTGCATTCTGTCGAAACCATTTAGGGCACAGCTGTACATTCTGAGTCTTGCTTTGCGATGAATTCAATAATTAGACACTGAGAAGACGTGAGTGAAACTGTTTCACCACACATGGAAGGAAATATACCACGCCGATAATTTAACTCGCGATTTGATGCTGAATTCTTCCCACGGTCGGCGAATCATGTTTCACCACAGCTTTATAGTCCTGAAAATAGCTTCACATTCGACGCAGAATTTGAAGCTATCGCCAATGTTGACGCTAGAAATAGATGTCAGGCGCCGCTGCATCTTTTTGGGACAGTGCGTGTGGTGGAGCGAGTTCTACATTTTTGAATGTGCGAGTAGGGTGACGAGCCGCGGAGAGAG
>JAOTOM010002188.1:0-93810 GCA_034440615.1 Ashinkailepas kermadecensis
CGCGAGCAAAACCCGTTGATTCTCTCCGAACTAGCTTCGTTCGGCCGGCTAAAGCCACGGCCTAATCCATGATATCTACTGGACTAACCGAACTGCCAGCGGTGGCATTACGGTCTACTCACAGAAGTCGTCATTGCGGAAGATGACCTGCTGCTCCTGGGTGTCGCAGCGGCCGAACTGCTGGAACACGATGCGGTGCGGGATGACGGTGAATGCCTTGTAGGGTCGGCGGGCGGCGTACAGTCTGTTCAGCTCGCGCACGTCCGAAGGCGCGGTGCCGCTCCGCCGTCGTCATGCACATCTCGCGCTTGTACTGGGACGGCCGCATCTGCCGCACCCGCTACTGGCTCATCGTGCCGTACAGTGACAGGGCGGTACTTTAATTTGCCACGCACTCATATCATGCTAAGTCAATGCAATCGCCGACAGCACCTTGTAACAGACAGTATCTAGCTCAGCTATTGAAGCTAGCTATATCCCCTCCAGCTATTGAAGCACTCAGCTATATCCCCCCCCACCCACACGCAGTTATATGCTTAGCTGAGTGATCTGGTATGGCTTCTACCATTGGGCATTGGATGTATTGCAGTGCACGTTGTCATGGTGGTCACAGGGCCGAAAATCCTTGCCTGCAGTTTACGGTCGTGTTCCAAATACGAAGTCATGTTCCGCACCCGGCGCCATTCTCGTAACTCTATTCTCATTTATGTCATGGTGTGGTATCCCAGAGAGCACTCGGGTGCAAAGTGAACTTGGTACGGTATACACTCATGGACAGCTTGGCTTTCGCATACAAACTACGCCGTCGCCGGCGTGGCGATTTCGAGGGTGGTGTACTGGATTGCCATATTTTGTCCGCGTTGGAGAGCAGTGGTGTTTGGCGCTGCCTTTCTGGATCCACAAGTGGCATGACGTTTTTGAAGAGCAAATAAACAATCCTCGCGCGTAAACGTAAGCAAATCACCCTCATGATTACATGTACCACTTGGCACGAAAAGTGTTGCATTGTTAACAGTGACGTTGAGCAGGTAAGCGAGCACATGCAATTTTTTTTGCATCGTATGTTTACTCATACAAGACACGTTCTAGTCCATTCTGTTTATCCCAATCATTCCTCCACTGCACTTCGCAATAACGTCGAAAGCGGATACGCTCACTTTTTTTACGTTCGCTTGCCAAAACCTTTCCTTAGACACGTTCCTTAGACAGGCGATTAGCACCAGTTAACACCATGATCATTGGAAACCACGGTATCTAGTTCATTATCATGCCAGCGCACAACCATAACGGACGGGTTTTTTTTATCTAGGAAGTGCTCCTCTGCTACTAGTGCGGTGTTACTTCTTCCGCTGATCGCGGCGGGAAGTACACAGTTATTCCCAGCCGTCCCGTAGAATAGCGTTCCCTGCGGCTTCGTGCTACCTCTGCCAACCTTGTTGACGGGAAATCGTTGTCAAAATACATGCAGAACATTGTTTCTTCTTTATTCTTCATTTTCTAATGTCGACCCCTGTTTCGGGAAGCGTTGAAACATCAGACAAAGTCTCGACTTCATCGGTCATGTCAAGCTAAGAACGGCAGCCTTGCTTAAATAAATTGTATGCACACAGCTGCATACTTCACTTGGAGTAATTAAATCCGGAATGCACAACCAATGGGCGAAGCTGTCGCCCGATGTTTGCATCGCCATCGAATAGACCTACCTTTCATGAACGACTTCGATGGGTGGCGACAGAAATGAGGCACCATCGACCGATGGATTAATTTTTTTCCCCGGCCTAGATACTTTTCCAAACAGCATTAAGATTTCCAAACATGAAACGTTTAGAATCTTGATAACGATCTAGAATCTTTCTTGGGCGCTGAAGGCGCTGAGGAAAGATTCAACGGACAGTTTATCTGCCAGGCGACAGGAGTCAACGGTAAGTTCTATGTGCGCAGATTCCACGCTAAATTCCTGAAGGCAGTCAGTCCGGCGCTACGTTCTTTCAAATATTTCGCGCAGCAATGATACACCTGCAAGAAGCCTTCCGAAAAAACCGGCGAATGACCGGCGGTTCCATCAGGAATTCCAGTGAACCCCGTGAAATGCACCGAGAACAGTGTGTCCGCGGGGAATCCCAAGAAGTACGCGCACAATGGGTAGGCCCATGGGCTGCCCCCCACCCCCAAAGAACAATGAAAAGAAATCGTTCGG
Organism: Ashinkailepas kermadecensis; assembly: GCA_034440615.1. Taxonomy (NCBI): domain Eukaryota; kingdom Metazoa; phylum Arthropoda; class Thecostraca; family Neolepadidae; genus Ashinkailepas; species Ashinkailepas kermadecensis. The sequence goes on from JAOTOM010002188.1 coordinate 2,198, forward strand.
AATACATCTTGCTTCCATTACCATTGGCGTCAAAAGTTTGCCTGCAAAATTATAAGACTAACAAAATCCGATCCAAAAAATTTAGAGATCACGACAAAAGTCATCTTTTTGTTCCCTTACCTTACGGGGTATATATTAAATTTGTGTGGCCCCTGGTAACTTTCTAAATAAGAGGGTTACACAAATGACCTGAACACATTGTATACATACAATTGTTGTCGCTTTTTGTTATGCATATGAATGTTACACGACTTACGGCTGCTAAGTTATCCGCTTGGCCCATGTACGATATCGTGAGCAAGTTCGCAAAGCGTGCCTAAGATGCGCAAATGAAGATTCAGGTTGCACAGAGGCAATACAAATAAATCGGCTGCCGATCCATTGTGCCCAACAAGAGGCACGCCATGGAGACGGCTGTGCGATGTTATCCATGACCGTCATGAACACTTTTCGCAGTGATAAATTACTCGTGAAATAGGGTGAAATTCACCACTTTCTGAATACTGAATAGACATTCCTCCCAAAGGCGATTGACATCGTGCTTGTTAATGTGTGTTTATAAATTATCGATCCCTCGTTTAGAAGAACATTTAGTTCCCTCGAAGAACTACTCTACTAGCACAGTGTCCCGTGCACTGAAGCATCATGCTTATGCTCACTATAACGAATTATGATACATAAACGTGTCGTAGTGTAATTCCAAGTAGATTGCCCATGATGTGATCTGCAAAGCAATATCATTTGTTGATTGCATGGTATTGTTATCGTTATCGTTAATAAGGCATCCCTATATTAGCTATTTTCCAAAATAAACGAAAAAGGTACACATTTATGCATGATATGAGCTCAAAATTGCGCTTGAAGAACTTCAACGATATGCCGACATAATTTCCATTCATGATTTCGACATCCAGTGCACTCGTTTCGACACGTGACATAAGGTTTTGAGTATAGGTCCGGTTGAAAATTGGGCGGTTTGGCTACGGCAAATTGCCAGCTGGATCCACTACTGATCTGGACCCACACAGCGCTGACAGGTTTTCACCGCTGATTCGGGAGCATCCCCCCATGGTGACGCCTATGTTTATGCTCGGCCTTGAAAAGTGCAAAATAAGCGGGGCGGCAAATCAGCCCACGTCATCCCGCGCCGCAACCGAAGGGTATGTATATAACATCACACATGGAAACGGAGTCGATAACTTGTGATATGAACTCGCTATATCTCCTTCGACACAAGCAGGATACCAGCATTCAAGTGTGAACATTCCACTGTTTTGGTCGATTCTTTCAATACGACGCCTGTGGGTTAACCGCAAAGGTTCCCGAAAACTGAAGGGAGGGGTCAGCAACAATGACGGATCTAGGATTTCGCCAAGGTATTAGATGTAATTTTGAGGGAGCGCGGATCTGAGCTCAGGGGCGTCTGAAGTGGAGTCACTTCCCCGAGAGGCGCCACTCATCAAGAAAATGTCATGTCCGTGAAGTCAGCAACAGCCACAGCCGACAACCCCAGCAGACCGCTCCAGCCGACTTAAATTAATGTTCCTGTCACGCCACCACCAGGGGCGGATCAAACGGGAAGGTTAGGGTGGAGAAGGGAGCGACGCTAACCTGAGAGGAGCACCAGGTGCTTCCGTGCTATAAATAGCGCCATCCGGACATGTGCCCGTCCCTCCCATGACAATTCCTGGATCCGCACCTGGTGTCGAGTACGGGAAGAGTTCGCCTCCTTCGCCACCCTAACCCTCCCATTGGATCCATCCTTGGTAGCGACATGATCAGTAATTTAAGTTGGCTGGAGCCACTGATCTATATAGATTAGCTAGACATACTTCTCGAATTCTCACAAAATTTCGATGAGATGCAGAGAGGTGTACCTGGAGCGGGCGAGTCGATAATCCACTGACAATTCACACATACCCATAACATCCACAAGAAGAAAATCACAACAATTGGAGAAAGCCGCAAAAATACACAGAGTGAGCCAAACTTATATCAGTTCATAGCTGCCAAATGTGTTCATCGGGCAAAAAAATCCACTGCCAAATTCAGGTGAAATGTCCCGTGCTGTTCGAAATAGCAGGGTGGAAAGGTTGTTTGTGCTTTAATCATGTCGTATGTGCATCTTTGTATCTATCCAAGGTGAAAGATGTGTTTTTGTAGAAAGGGTACTTGCCTTAAAACGCGCCCTGGTGGGCCTCTGAAAATTACGCGCACTGGAGGGGGGGGGGGGCGGATACCGCCCCCCCCCCCCTAAGATCTCGGCTCCTATTAAAGCCGGAGTAACGAAATTCTCAGGGTAGATGGATACGGTAGTGAACTCTATTGTATGGAAATATCATGACCTTAAATCAATATCTTCAAGGTCAAATGAGGACACATATATCAAAATTGTATTGTTTTGCGTGGCTTGGCTTGTCATTGTTATGGATCGCTGTGCTTATTTAAATGCTCCAAAATGGGCATCAATGATGCTTTGGACATTACTAATGATGCAATATAGATGCTAGACCCGGCATTTGACCTCAGGTCACCTATATCGCAGCACTTTATCAGGTCAGTTATCTGTTCCAGTTACAGGAACCGGGTCGCCCATCCGACTGCTCCGTCGGGCGGCTCGGCGCAATCGGCTTCGCGAAGAAAGGAGTGCAGTACATGAATAAAGTATGGAAACGCTTAGGTACACAATGACAAACAGTAGTTTTCAGGATGTGTAGGGAGTAACATGCAAAGTGACATAAATCGCATGACAGTCATTTGCACTTATGACAACATTCCAAGTTGACCAAATTTGGTTCCATTAAGATGTCATGAACTTGACCCGACTTGACCTCGGCGACCTAACATGACCTTGAAGCTATATAGCATAACAATATACATCAAGCAAGTCGCTAGTGTTGCGAAGAACACTTTTGTCAATATACGGGAAGCGCATCAGTGCCGATTTTTGTGGTCTGGCACTACGAAATGTTTTGACTTTAACGGCCTCTAACTCGAGAAATTTAACGTCGATAGTCGTTTTGCTTACTTTAAACGACGCGCCGGACATTTATAAGCAGGTACGCAAAAAATGGTGTATATCGACCGGTAAAATATGAAGTTATGTACGAAAAACCGGAAGGGTTGGCGGATTTCGCCCCCCCCCCCCGCCACCTCCAGTGCGCGTGTTAAGCCTTTTGGTTTTCTTAACCTGTTTTTGTTTTGCATTTGGTCATTGGTGCGCGTATTCAATCTCCCTGGTGTGGATTTTGGCCTTCCCGGTGCGGAATTCTTCCGCGGCTGATGCGCTTCCTTGAGCCGTTTGCCATACTTTACAGCCTGGGTCAGAGGGAAACCGAATCTCCACGGGAGGCGACATTTCGATCCCAAGGGGAGAGGTCTTCCCCTTCACACCCTCTTCGCACCGTCCCTGGTCAGCACTTGCCCCGCATCTGCACTCACGGTTGCTCAGGACAAGCTGGAAGGTTGGTGTGTAGGTACATACTTAGGTTGGTAGGTAGGTAGGTACCCAACTATCCCTATTTAATACCAAAGTTCCTACATACCTAGGCATGCCTTGCCAGCCTGCCTACTTAGTCCTGAGATAGAAGCTATGCAAGGAAGTCTTAGAATGCTACTTACCGGTGCGAAGATTCCTAAAAATCAGTCGTTATAGTTCGATAGGTTACATGCACCCGTCACCAAGCTCCTCTCCAACGCAACCCTCGTGCGTTATCGCTGGGTCAGCTGGGCAACATCTCTGATATAACGCTGTTGCCATGGAAACAAAATCGAGGGTATTTACTGTGCGTTCGGCAATAGGAATAATATTAATGAAATGATCTACGGAATAATTAACCTTTCTGATCTCTGAACAACATTTCAAAAATATTCACCACATTTGTCGCATGCGCTGTGACGACAACAACTGCTGGATTCGGCACCAGCATATTCCAGAGTACCTTGTGGATCACATAATTCTGATCAGGCTCAAATATATGCTGCGAGATAAAGTGTTATACCCAGGGATGATTTCTTGAAATTATTGGGGGAGGGCAAAATACATAGCCACAGGGGTGTTGTTTTATCATAGTAAGGGAGCAAGTACCCTTTCAATGATGGACTTTTCCCTAACAATTACAACTTTAACATGAGGCCCTATGGAGTATGTCCCCGAATCCATTTGGACAGTGCCATTCCCCTCACGCATTCTCCCTCCCCCCCCCTCCCAAGAAAACAAATTAAACTCTCGTGCATGGAGGCAACGGACAGGCCCAAATAGATTGGGAAGCATATTCCATTCGGTCCCATGTTAAAAGTTGTAATAATTGGTGGACAAAGCCAACATTGAGGGAGCACTTGCCCCCTCCTAGGTATGCAAAACAACACTCATGGTTATGCCGTCATCACACAGACATGGAAATTTGTGTGATATGGATCACACAAATCTTGTAACATCGAAGCATCAGCAGCCTGTGGCGCTCTTTTTCTATTTGAAATTGTGTACGCCGTTGATGTTGCCTTGCAGCCCGAAAATATTATCCCATCTTTGACCCTAGTTTGAAGATTAGGCGTCGGATCGGAAAATTTCCGAACTTACTCATCCCGAATAAAGTTGGACCAACGAACATTTTGACAATTTTCCCACAAAATGGATGGCGTTGTAATCCATCTGGTCCTAAAAACACCGCACGTGCATTTTGGTGCACCTTCTGTGCTATATTGTGGATCTCTGTAGCTATTTTAAGAAGTATCCATACCTGATGTTTCTCCGTCCCGAATGTCCTGTGTTCCATATTGTAAAAATGCATACCATGTCACCACTCTTCATGTAAGTATGTGCCTGTGAAGTAGGCAATATATTCGTTATTAACAATACCCAGCAGATTTTGCACGGCAGCGATGCCTCTCCCCGCAGCTTACACAATGTTCGACCTCTAAGGAGAACGATGAGCACCATACCTAGCAGCGTCAAAACTGGGCGGCAGTCAAGTTGCTCGGAGCTTGTGACCTAGTCAAGACGATTCCCTGTACCATTTTGCATGCATTCCAAGCTTTGCATGCTTTGGGGGAGGGCCTCCAAAATTGCACTGCAATTACAAGCTGCAATTGGCCTTGCCGCCCCAAAATAATTTTAACTTTATCATGGGACCCGTGATATGCCTTGCTTTGCCGCTTCGCCCCCCCCACAAAAAAAAATGAACTCGCACATTGCTTTCATGTACTCTGCCCTGTGTATACTTTTCAGAAACCTACACCTATGCTAAATCCAAAACTGCTAATATTTGCCATGTTTTTTTTATTGTGCATAGGAAAATATGACAACATGCGGATTTCTCAAGAATGCTGCATGCGAATTCGGATCGATTTTATTTGTATTGCCTCAAAAATGTAGCACCCTTCCAGGTAAACAAAGACACTACACAAACCGAACGTCCAAACCTCTGAGGATGGGGCTTAAGTGGTTGTCGCTGGCCTTGAAGGTCAGTCGTTGTGCAATCACAAGCCAAAGTATTCGGCGGATGTTGCCAGGAGGCTACCAGGATTCGCATATTCTATCATAGAATAAGAAAAAAAAACTATCATGAGACGACACATACTGAACTTGATTGCACCCATTGTTTAATATACTCGGGTCCAAACAACTTTGCGATCCCTGGATATGCTCCCAAAATTCACTGTCCACAGACCCCTTATGCTCCTTTATGGATGCGCAGCGCACACCGTCCATTTCGTTTCTTATTAATGACAGAATAAAAACCAGTTCTGCAAACTGAAGCACCGGTGACTTTTCCGATCTAAAAGTAAACACGCCGAGTACCATTTATTATATGTGACGAATGCAGATAGGTGCCGGTGGTGCTGTGAGCCTAATTACAGACCAAAGAGCGACTACACAATCATACGGCGGTGTTTTCGGCCGAAGTATGTGCTATAAAAAACGCACTGGTGCATACAAAAACCTCTGGAATTGGACAAGCAGTCATCTGCAGCGATTTAGTCTTCACCAGACGCATTGCGAAAACTAGCAGGTGCAGTTCTGGTCCTTCGTGAGTGGATAAAGTAATATTGTGCGATTTTTCCTATTGAAACGCATGCTATTAATTATTAATAACACACGGCAGCCAGCGTGAGAGGCGATGTGGGTAATTACCTCCTTGCCCTTTCTATAAAGATTGCTCGGTGTTCTTCGACAAGAGCATAAGGTTAATGCCGAGGCGCCATAGACTTCAAAACGAGCTCCAGAGGCGTCAAAATCGCGTAGTTGCCAAAAACGTGTTGAACCCTTAAAAATGCGCCAGGACACACAAACATGACTAACAAATCACTGCAGGACATGACAAAACCTAGACTATGAAAAATTCATAATCAGGTCCCGGAAAAGTCGCGTCGAGCCAAGAAAACTCGCGTCGGGGACCGGAACCTCTCATGTGGGCTCGAAAATCGGGGCAAAAATCGCATCTCAGCTCCCAAAAATACCGCTGGGTCTCCCCCCCCCTCCCCCCAAAAAAAAATACCGTCGAGGTCCTAAATAGACGGTGGAGCCCAAACAGCACACCAGGAGACAGAAAGTGTACCGGGATCCTCCAAAGCACTCCGGATCTCGCAAAAAGTGACAGGGCTTAACAAGATACGCTAGGGATTCAAATAAACACGCCGAGAGCCCTAAGAAACACCGGAAGCCCCCACAGCGCACATCGGGCCCTTACAGCACATCGGTGTCGCAAAGATGACATGAGTGCCTCAAAATCAAGCTAGGGCCCAAAACAAGCGACATAGTCCTTAAAAAGCGAGTGCACACCGTACCCCTCCCGCGCTCAACACCCTGATGCTCAAAATAGAAAAGGTGCCCTTCCAGAGCAATAGCCTCCCCCCCCCCATACCGATCAAAATTCCCAGATCTGCCTCTGCCTTTGGATGTTTGCGACGAATCCGCGCCCAGGGTTTGTTGTAGTACATCCGATGCTGGAATAACTGCAAGACTTTTTAATTCAATGTTGTGAGAAAATAGCAAAATAAAACGTTATCAATTATATGACAGCGGGGGGCCCATTGCTTGAAGAAGCTCCTGACCTGAGTAGAGTTCGAGAGCATATTTGATGTTTTATTATCGTATAAAGCAGTTCCTTAATCCACTGCAAAATAGCCAAATTGAAAAATTACAAGCAAAATCGCATGAATGAGTCATTATAATGAAAAGTAAAGTTCAGGTTTGTATCTTAAATTTAATGTTGATTTATTGCTGGTCGAAAAACGCATGAGTGGAGACCCGGTTGCCCAGAGCCGGGCAACCCTGACAGATATCGCCATATATTGCGCTTTCGTTTCATAACATGCGGCATTGCACTTTATGCGTTACAATTTCAAAGATCGTCATGTGAAGCTTGCGTTGGAGTTGCATGGAGGTGTTTAACACGAAAGTTATAATTTATTCGTGAAATTGGGGGAATGTATGACATTGTATGGAGATGAGCATGTTACCTACTTAGGTAGGTATGGGAGCTGGAAAATACTATGCCGAAAACCCGGCAAAAGGTGGTTCAGGATCAGTGGCCTCTTAAGACTGAGTTTGGTGTGATGTCATGGCTTTCAAAATCCAGGGAGTTTGACAATTTGTGAGGCTTAGTTTTTGCTTAGCCCTATAAAATGACTAAAAGCCAACTTTCTGGATCTCTCATGCATGCAATATGCACTGATATTTTGGGCTGGCCCAAATCCCAAAATATGGCTTGGTCTCACTAGATTGAGATGGTCTTTGGTCTGGTCTTTGGGCTCATTATTTTTGTGTGCATTTTCCTCCTCTAGCAAGCAGGTAAATACCATTGTATTTACCATTGTATCAGGTAAATCTTGGTATGGCAAGTGGGAAGGCATGTGGGCAATCTTTAAATGTGCTCATGAAGTAGTCAGGCTTGATGAGAGCCACAAGGGCCCATCCACGTTATGTCTGTAAAGGGAAGATACCATAACCCTGGCAAAAAACATTCATCACCCCAACCAACACCACATCCTTTCCAAAGAATGCATCCACCAACGTCCCACACACCCATCAATGCCTATCTACCTTTCATTCCAGCCCTATTCATTTGATCCTGCATTTCTCCTGTAAATGCATACTTTTCATTTGGCAGGCAAAATAAGAAGAAAAAAAATGGGGCTTGAAGTAGGGTAACAGCATAAAATGATGTTTAACAGAAAGAAAAAATGTTAGTATCACCTAACTTAACAGCCTATCATTCCATGTAAGAAAAACAATTTGTGAAAAGGGGAAATATTTAAATAATAATTTTCTTGAACATTTCAAAATAAAACCTAACTATACCGAATCTTTCATAATGTTTTTGAAGGAAAACTTGAAGTTTTTAGTTGAAAATTTTGATTTTTGAAAAATAAATGTTTTCAACATAAAAGAAAAGCCTAACTTAACCAAATATATCCCTTTGCATGCTTCATGGAAATGAACTGTTTGTAAAACTTGTCTCATAGATACCCCGAAGTGCAATAACATCTACATTTTCAAGAATATACTTTCTTTCATCTGGACAAAAACATTGACAGCATATCCATTAAATGTCTCTATGGTGTGCTATGCTTGTGTTGAATGTACATGCCTATGGTAGGAAATATTGATGGCAGTTCATACAAGGTATTTTGTGTGAAAACTATTCATACAAAATACATTGGTATCCTTCCAGTTTAAGGTAACCATGAGACACGTGCAACACACAGTTTACCTCTGTAAGCATGCAAAGGGATGAAGTTTGGTTAAGTTAGGTTAGGTGGGGCTTTTGTTGTAAGTTAGAAGAAACAACCAATTTTGTCTTTTTAATTTTTTTTCTCAGCCAAAACATTCAAGTTTTTTCTTCAAAACAGTTCAAGCTAGGTTAGGTTTTTTAAGTTGAAAGTTTTTGAGAATGCAAATTATTTGCAAATTTTCCATTAAACAAAAAATATTTTCTGGCATGGAAGCTTAGGCTGGGTTAGGTTAGGCTATGTTACATTTTTTTTCTTTTGAATGCTACTTTTTATGCTATAAAAATCAAAACCTGTTTGGGTGTTATTTTGCCTCAAATCTGAAAACTTGTTTGCAGAGGAAATGAGTGGTCACATCATGTTAAGCACATTCATGAACAGAAAAAGAAAAGAGAAAAGAAATCGGAAAAATATATTTCAAGAAATACAAAATTACTTAAAACTGCAAATTTACCAAAACAATTTGAATTACAACTACATTGTTTAAAGCCTTTTTTTCATGTTTGCCAAATTATATCAAACAGCATAACTTAGGATGGCTATGGGGATTGTAGCTGTTAAAACAATTGTGATGAGCATCTTTTCACCTTGGGCAAAATCATCCCTGGAAAATTGGTGCCATTGAAAAGTAGATAACTATGGGTGTAATGAGAGAGACATTGCTGAAGGAACATTCCATGCCACTATATTTTTGGACCATTTAATAACATGTGCCAGAAATTTCAGGTAAGCTTTGCTTAATTTGATTCCTGGTACTTCCCACTGCAGGCAAATAGTGCTTGCACCTACAAGGAAGTTTTAGCCCATTCTGTCTGATTTTTTATTTGTGTTTCAAACATTTCATATCTGTAGTGTGATAATAAATGTTTTTCTTGCTTTTATCATTGGATACTTTTGTCAGCAGTCTTTGAGTAGCACAAACAAAATGATGGTGGTACTACAGTGTCCTGAACTTGATCCTTTTTTAGAGTGGAGGAGGGTGATGCCAAAAGAGTCATCTCATGTAAAAAAAAGTGTGCAAATGCATATGGATAATGCCTATTGATGAGTGACTTTCTATGATCTCTGTTGATTGCTTACTGATGGTGATGATGTCAATAGTGTATCTGTTGCCTTTACTAGTCATCAGTGTGGCTGCCAGATGCCATACATGTTTTTAAAGATGCAAATCCCACTCATAGCCTGCAGAAAAAGGCAATTAATGTCAAAATGGCTATGTCAAAAACAATTGTCATTAAGTGTGTGTCCACTGAAATTTCGCAATTCAGGGCACTGTGTTATGATGAACTCATCTGTTTACTTGCTTGCTTCTCTAGGCAGTATGGGTCAAAATGTGTTAAACCTTGATTGGCAAAATGGGATATTCTGTCCTGCACTAATGTATGCCAGTGTCCTGACATTTTGAAATGTGAGTGAAGACTCATACTTAATGACAATTATTTGGACATGATGTTTTTCTTTTTGGCACTAGGTGACACTTATGTTTTTTTTTGCAGGTTATGAATTACATTTTGGTCTTCAAAAACATGTATGGCTTCTCACAGCAGTACTGCTAACTGGTAAAGGCAGCAGATACACTTCTGACATAATCATGATAATCGAACAATCAACAAAGATAATAAAAAGTCCATCAATAGGAAGGATCCATATACATTTCCATACATTTGTGTTGCATCAGCTGGCCTTTTTCACATCAGCCCCCCCCACCCCCACCCCACCCTCACCTCCAATCTACATGAAATCAATTTCAAGACACTGATATATGCTGTTGGTCTAATGTGTGGTACAAACATGTGTTTATGTATTTGATGGGCCTTATTCCAATGTTGAAAGATATTTTTTGCACCAATAATTATTCATATTTGTAAGCATCATATTCAGGGTTTGCCAGCGTTTTGTTTCATTTCTCTAGATATTGTATCTAGCTGCAAGTGTTTTAGCTTTTACTTATGACATTTTGCATTGTGGTTACATTGATGAAATCATACAACCTTACTTTTCAGGGATGCCCAGAATCCCCTCTTTTGTTACTGAAAGCAGTTATTGTGGTCTTGTTTTGTGAACATTTAATTTGATGCAAGCAATAATATTTGTTGCATGTGAGTCCTATGGTGCAGTCAGACTTTGTGTAATGGTGCTAGCATCTTTGGGTAGCTCCTGTTGAGGTGACACGTCTGATTTCTGGAGTGGATGCAGTCAGGGTGTGTTAAGGGACCTCTTTTCCATGTCCTGGACTCACTTAGATGTCCTGATTCAATTTCTCCGATCGAACATCGCTACCGGGGCGGGGAAGGATCGGATCACATTGGATGTCTGAGAGGACCTTCTGTGGCCAAGGGCCCTCCTTTCACGTGGACCTCATGCCACTAAGGAGGATGCTATGCCCCTTAGCCCCCTGACTGCTGTGTTCTCGTTTTGAGAAGCATGGGAAGCATCGCCGCCGTCAATAACCCGTTTCCCCCAGTTATCGATAGGTATTTGGGGATGGACACTGCCACTATCAAGACATTTTGCCATCTTCGTAAGTTTTAAATACGGCGCTGATATCAAGAACGAACACTTGAACATAACAGGCAGTTTACATCGACTTCGAGGGAAAACGTTGGCGAGGGCGGGGAAGGGGTACACACAAGTGCACGGGCAAAGAGCGACCAATGTCCACTGCCCAGGCAAAATCAAATTGGGTATTTGCAATCCCACTGCCACAGGAAGCATGCTAAATTTGGCCCTGATCTCATTTGCAGTTGTCTAAAGTAAAATACGTATTGCATGGCTTCTGAAATCCAACATCTTGTTCGTAAAAGTGCTTTTGCATTCAGTTTTCAATCATTCCACGACTTTTGCAATGCTTCACGATACAATTTAAAACGCATCGTCCAAATTATACTACAAAATACGCGTGTATGTGGATGACCAGAATACAAATCGACCTCAATTGACCAAGACCTCTGATCATCGGCGTCACCATGTGTTCTGGACTAGGGGTGGGGGAGGAAGCGAGAGCTTTTTCAGGTTGGTACTTCCAATGCGGCGCCATAGGCATGATGCGAAATTTCACGTTTTTGTGTGGGGGACGTGTCTCGGCGGTGGCGACGCCCATGTGTAAGGTGACCACTAAAATACAACCTTAGGGGTATTTTGGCTTCTGTTGACAACATTGGACAATCATGTTCCGAGGAAGCTAAGCATACATGTATGCATGTATATCCAGTAAACATGCCGATGTCGGCCGCTCTCAGCATTTGTCCGGACAAGCTCGGTATCTCGTAAGCGGCACGCTGACATCGGGCCGCTCTCGTCCCGACATGGTCAAACTGACCTGGAATATCAACATACGAGAGTATGTTATGTCGGGTTGAATTCGGCATGTCTCGTATGTCGGATTGAGTTCGGCACATCAACAGCGGCCAATCGATGTCGGACCATTGTCGGATATTTCACTCTCCAGACGACAGCGGACCCCTAGCATCCCAACAGCAACCCAACATCGGCCCCACTTCGGCTACATGTCGGCTGGGTGTCAGCATGGGTGGACATTCCACTCCCCAGCCGACAGCGGCATGTTCACTGGATAATGTGTGCGTGTGTGTGTAACGGTTAGCCATGTCGTACCGTGCTCCGTAACATGCTCCGATATTCCACACTGTTCCCCACTCCACCGACCATTCTCCACGTTCGCTACACGGAACTGTTTGTTCCTTCTTGCCAGCCGGCTGGCGCGCTGGACCTTGACCAATGTGACCTCGACCGACGCGTGTCTTCCCCATTGCAACACTCTGAGTCAGCTTCAGCTCGCCACCACGAAAACACCGTCAAGTCTTGTCACCCTGAGTTATAATCACCGTCATTCTGCACGGATTTCGCTCGATTTATTTCACCAAAGCTAACTTACCTCACCAGCACCCTACTACATAGCGTCTTATCGGAGCCAGTCCCAGCTTGCCACCACGCAAAAACATCCTTGCAAAGTGATCATCGCTCTATTTATTTTTCTAAACCGACCAGTCCCAGGATTTGTACTTCGTATCGCAAATAGCTTCGACCTCCACGTCATGCCCTCTCGCGTCCTAGCGTCACGTGCGTAAACCGTATATATACAGGACCCCGGTGACCAGAAGTTTGGTATGCTTGGCACATCTCCGAGAACGAGACGTCCCGTATTCGCTGTCGTGACAACTAGACAGACTGTGTTGTTATGTGTGTTTGCTGCTGGTGCGAACAACTGCGTTCCTCTGCGTCGGCAGACTACGCTAGCCAGCAAGATCGACCATCAGTACGGCGCAAGCTTTGACTGTCTTCTATGGACTATAAACATATTGTGCCATCCGGTCCGTCCATTGAGTGGAGACGTATTATCTATTTGGCATCCGGCACGTCACTGTACGAAGCATAGAAAACGATCGGTATCGGCCTTGGCACAATGCCAAAGTTTACAGGTCACAAACAGTCCGACAATCAGAGCAGACGCAGGGCCGTCTACACCTACACCATCAGGTGTCAGCCGGGGACTACAATGGTGCCATGATCCGGATCCAGCAACACAACAACTGACAACATAAACGACGTCACAGCCACAAGCGTTCTAATGACTAAAGGAATTCTGAAGCTAAACTACTAAAGCAACTAAAGCAAAAAGCGTTCCAGCCAAAACAAACTAAAGGCAAGTGGATAAGTGCGACGGACTTGGATTATTTTAACCACGGTGCCTGCCTGTGTTGGAACCTGTTGAAGCCAGTACTACAGTTCCGAGAGTGGTTTGAACGGATCAGCACAAGCCTCTGCCAATAGAATATAAACTATTGGCCTGAAAAGTGCATCTCATGAGTGTCCGTGCCATACCAACTCGAGAACACACTGTTGCCATCTGTGTGGCTATTGTCATTGATGTGGCTATGATCTGGTCACCACATCCACCAAGGATTTCCACCGGTGCAGCTTTTGCACCTGTTTAAGTCGTTGCTGCAGATCTTTCAACCTAGTGTTGGGGCACCAATTCTGTAGTGACAGAATTGGTGCCTGGCACTGCCAACAGGCCACAGCCAGCAGCTAACAGTAACAGCGAGCCGACATCAACGACCGAGCTCCCGTCTCCACTGCCTACATTCATCCAGTACAGAGCAGAGACTGGACCCGGTCAGGACGCCTTCCAACGGACTACAGATTCAGCAGCAGTCATCACTGCGGCACCGTCAGCAGCCTCAACGAGCAGGGATACAGCAAGGACGACACGATAAGGCAGACCTCACACCAGGTACTGGACATTTTTTCAAAATTCCATACTCCCATACATTGTAACAATGACTGACGCGACTCCTCAGAAGCCTGTCGCTTATAAGGGTCCCTCTGTTCTGGTGTCAAACATTGAAGCCTTCTTGGGTGGTCATGTTCTTGAGAATAAAAAAACGGACAGACTGAGGATAAACACCATGTTGGACCAAAATAAGAAGTTCGACGGACAATCCGTGACCGGTTTAAATCAATGGTTAGACACAATGAAAGATTGTTTTGAAATTACTCATTGCAACCACGAACTCGCACTTTTGGCCGCTTCTCAGCTACTTTTAGGTGGCGCTCGATGCCGTTATTGGCACTACATTAAAAGCCAGAACTCATGGCGATGCCCATGATCTCAGGTCTTGGTCAATTGAGATCAACTTCTATTGTGGTTTTCCTAGTACACGCGTTTTTTAAGTATAATCTGGACGGCGCGTTCTAAATTGAATCGTGAAGTGATGCAAATGTCGTGGAAGGAAGGAACCGCTGAATGCAATCACTTTTACCCACAAGAAGATGTATGTCAAAAGCCATGCAATAAATATTGCATTTTTGACAACTGCAAATGAGACCAGGGACTAATTTAACATTTTTCCTGTGGGAGTAGGATTGCAACTAACACATTTGGCTTTGCCTAGGCAGTGGGCATTGGTTGATCTTTGTCCCATGCATCTGTTTTAAAAAATCAGAGTGCACGCCTTCCCCGCCCTCGCCGACGTTTTTCCCCGAAGTCGAGGTCTTAATCTAGCACTGCCTTTTGAAAACCCGCTCACCGCTCAAAGCAACAGTTTTGGGCCTGCAGTTATTTTTCTTCAAGTAGGCACTATGGTTGGCTCGGAATAAGCTAACTAATTATTTCAAATGTAGCGTAACCAATGGAAATGTTACATATCTTCTGTATCACATGAATACAATTAGACATAAGCATAAGACACCATCAATTTTGACGGTATTATTGTTTGTCCTGAAGTGATCTAAACCGTGCTCCTCGCCACAGCCGGTATTAGTTTGTGACATGAACCTAGGCGTACACAGTTCTAGCTCACTGTCAGCAGTGGTGGTGGCACAGCGGAAAGAAAACAAGTGTAAATGTTCCCCAGTTTGTCGTGGCGATTGATTGGCTGAGTTTCCCATTCGCAGAGTAGAGTGCAGGGTATACGAGGAGAATGACCAGCTGTCATGGGGAGGTGCCGCCGGGGCAAGCGACATGTTCGACCGCCACTGCAGGGCCGGGTGACCACAACGTCACCGTTCATCCCGATCAAGTTTCGCCACATCCTGTACTCGCGTCCTGGCCGCGTCACGTTCCCGCCTGGCCACGTGCTGCGCGTGGCCGGCGTGTCGGCGACGGGCCCGTCCGGCCTGCCGCTGGCCCAGCACCTGATGTGCCAGGTGCTGGGCACGCGCGAGCTCCATCGCAACGGTATGATACCAGCATTGTCGTATGCCTGTCGCCTACGCCTTCACGAGCTGCTGAAGCTGATGCTGTCTCGGAGGCGTCGCTGTCGTCCTGCTGCATTGCTGGCGCGCCACTGCGCCGCCTCAGCCGCCGCCACGCCTCCAACCGTCACTCCCGTGCCGCCGGGAGTGCTCGCCTCGGCTCTGCGCGCGCTGGTGCGCCGCGTTCTGCCGCGCGACCTGCTCGGGCCGCGCCGGCTCGATGACGTCATCTGCCACCTGCTGTCGCTCGGCCGGCACGACGTGCTCTGCGTGGGCGATGTGGTGCGTCGGCTGCGGCTGCGCGGCCGCGTCTGGCTGCGCGGGGAGCCGGCAGACGTGGCCGTCGGCCTGCTGGGCCGGACGGCCATCTGGGCGCTGCGCTGCGTCGTGCTGGACGCGCTGCGTGCGTACTTTTACGTGACTGAGTTGGTGCTCCCCCGCCTACAGCTTGGCTACTTCTGGAAGCCAAGCTGGCAGCGCGCCGTGGAGGCGAAGCTGGCGCAACTGGTGGCGGAGGGCGCGCTGACCCCGGTTGCGAGCGCTGGCGGCGCCGCCGCCGGCCGCCGCCGCCACCTGTACCGGCCGGCTGCGGTTCCTCGCCAAGCCGAACGGTGGTCTGCGGCCCGTGGTGAAGCTGTCGGCGTCGGCGGCCGTCAGGGAGCGCTGGCGACAGCTGCTGGCCGTGCTGCGCCACCCGGCGCTGCAGCCGGCCGAGTCCGTCTCCGACCGGCGCCAGCTGCACCGGCGCTGGCTCCGCTTCGCCGCCGCCCGCCGCTCTGATCACGCCGCGTCGCCGCTCTTCTTCGTGCGCGTCGACGTGCGCGACGCGTACGGCTCGGTGCTGCACGCGCTGCTGCTGCGCGTGCTGCGCGACCTGCTGGCCCAGCTGCCCGGCCGGCTGGCGCTGTGCCGCCAGCAGCGCGGCGGCTACACGATGCGGGACGCAGCCGCCGGCGGCAGCAAGGTGGAGGTGACGACGGCCGAGGTGGCCGCCGAGGTGGAGCAGCTGGTGACGACGCTGACGGTGCGGTACGGCCGCAGGGAGTTCGTCCTGTCGCGGGGTCTGCCACAGGGCGGCCCGCTGTCGTCGGTACTCTGCGACCTCTACCTCGGCGCGATGGTGCGCCGAGCGGCCGGCTGGTGTGTGGACGCCGACACGCGGCACACGCTGCTGCTGCGCATGGCCGACGACATGCTGCTGGTGACGCCCAGTCGGTCGGCGGCGCTGCGCTTCCTGCGCACCATGCAGGCCGGCGTGGCCGAATTCGGCTGCAAGTTGAGCGACGACAAAACGGTGACCAACGTGTTTGGCTCTGCCGGCCCCGCGGTGTCGTTCTTCGGCATCGTCTTCGACGTCGACAGCCTGCACGTCAGCGCCAACCTGGCGGCGTTCGACGGCGTCGACATGCGGCACACATTCCGCACCAGCCAGCTGCACCAGCCCGGCCAGTACCTGCTGCGCCGGCTCCATCTCCTGGCCGTCGTCGGCTTGCATCCACTGTGCTACGACCCGCGCGTCAACTCGGAAGAGCGGCTTCTGCGGTCCCTGCGCGCCCACTTCGTCATCACGGCGCGCCGCTTCGTGGCGCTGCTGTCGCGCCTGCGCATGGACCGCGATAGCAGGAATACGTCGTTCCTGGCCGGCGCCGTGGCGCTCTGCTGGCGGCGTGTGCGTCGTGTGCTGGCGCGCTACGCTCGCGACGGCGGCTACAAGGCCTGGGCGGGGGCGGCCGTGGTACGCCGAGAGGCCGCCGCCGCCTTCGTTGCCGAGCTGCCGGACGACATGCACCCGCTGCGGGCAGCCGTGCGCCAGCAGTCGCGCCGCCCCGAGAGGTGACCGGCCCGGATGTGGTACCGCCCACCTGGCGCTCCTCTTCCTCCCCCCCCCGGGGCCCCCGGCCCCCCCCCCCCCCCCTCCTCCCCCCCCCCCCCCCCCCCCCCCCCCCCCCCCCCCCCCCCCCCCCCCCCCCCCCGGCCCGGCCCCCCCCCCCCCCTTCTGCGTCAGCCCAGCACTTGTCATTGGCTGTGAATTGTACGTGGTGTGGGCACAACGTGTCAGGTGGCGGGGACATGGTCTGCAGTTGTGAGGCCCGGTACCTGCTGGCTGTGGCCAGGACGGATGCAGCGTGAATGATCCTATCGCCACTCATGCGTCAGGTACCGGTGGCGTCCTGAGGTGACCCGGATTCTCGCTGGCTGATGAGCGCTTTATATCAAGCCTTGGGTTGATATAAAATGCTTGGAGCTCTGGAGGGTGGCACTTTAGTGGTCTCGGAAAGTAGCTGAGGTTTATTCACTTCCAAATATATTTTGCCCGGAAAGAAGTTCGTTCATCTGTGGCTACTGAGGAACTTCTCTGTCGTCATATGATCTTAACAACTTGTTTTCGCTTTTCATTGGTTAGTTTGTGTGTGATTGTGGTTTTAGGACGCATGGGTCATGCTATGTCATTTAGCGTTCATTAATGGGCGCTAAGTGCTAGAGAAGCCGGAACTTCACAGGTGGCTTCACATTGTTGACAGAGGCTGATGGCCACGAGTGGAGTTTTTTCTTCTAAAGCAAAATTGGTTCGAATTGTTATTAGGGAGGCTCTACGTAATCAGAATCGATGGTAAGCGCAAGCTTGTTGTATTGGCCCGGAGTCCACCTCCAGATAAAAGCCCTGAAGAAGTACTTGCGAGGGGTCAGCAACGTTCGCTAATGTCAATCAACTTCATGCGCGTTATGTATGGGCTGGGCCGTTGGTCCTTTGTGATTATTGAGGAATTCACCCGGTTATTACCGCTATCTGGGCCCAAGCCCTCGCAAAGAAACTGATGATAACCCAAGTCCGTGTGGGGATGTCAGGTTTTCGACACAATTTTGCTCGAAACTCCCTTTGTGACACCGGGAAAATCGTAAGTGCAACAGTGTTCAGAATTGTGCACTAAACTTGACAAGAACACTACCGTGGGTATAGCCACCGCTGGAGTTCTGGGGTTCGAAGCCCACCTGGGATAGGAGACGACTTTACTTATCTGACATCACAATCGCTCTTTCGCCCCTGGAGCTGGACCCACATTGTAACTGATAAATCTCAATTTTTATCCGCAATATCACTTTAATTTGCATCCAGTTTTAACAACGTTCCCGAGCCTCCAACATCCAGCATCAATGCATAAATGAGTTCTTAAAAACAGAAACAAGCGATCCCATGCCCGTAGCAGGGGTTTCACCTGTTGTGTGCTAGGGTGACTGCCCCCACCAATCATTAATTTGGCCCCAAATCAGATCGAAGCTTAGACATTGAGCCTATGGAGCCGCCCTTCGGCGACGCTCGAGTGCACCCAACCCGTTCTAGCGCCCCCCCCCAAGCCGATGGCGCCACTGGAGAAAACTACCATCAAAAATATCAGTTGCTACCCACCCCTAATCAAGTTCACAAAGTGACACCCATGCAGTCGTAAGGTCCTCAAATCCGAAGGGGCCGTGAACTTTTGACCTATCCCCTACCCCCCTCACTCACATACACTTCAAAACCACCTTCCGCCGCAACTGTTGGAGAGTAATCCCAGGATTTCCCGATCAGAAACATACTGATCATCCTTGTAGGAAGAATTTTCGTATTCTGACGTACATAATCATCTCCGTAGCATTTAGATGTACCTCTTTCGTATTGCGTCAGAATGGCTTACTTTCAGAGTTACCAGGAACCTGCACGCGGAAATCGTGTCTGTGGTGGTGGTGAGGGAAAGAGGGCATGTGAAATGTGTTTTAGGCTCTGCAGAACGTTAAGATGATTTTTTGGTGCTTTTTTAGAATTGCGATTTCACTGGCACGTGGGACCAGACTCCAAGTAATGATTATTGATAATAAGCTGGTAGGATTCGCCTTTATTTCTGAATTGCAATTGCATTCTAATAATGCATATTACGATGGTTTGTTAAATTGCGAATGTGTTGCTTGTGTGGAAAGCTCCTTAAACATATCCTTCCTTCATCACTTTTCTCATTGCTTTCAAAGATCCTCCAAGAGCACTTTCTGTTCTATGTTCACCACAATTTCAGATAGAAATCCTGATACAGGTTCCTTATGTTCCACAATATATGGTTGTTGCAGCCAAAGTTGTACATTAACCTCAAGGCAGAGCATTCAGTAAATAAGTGAGCATCATTCAATATTTTCATTTGGATAAATTTTGAGATCGAGGGAAAATTGGATTCTTTGGAATTCATTTTTTGAATACCATGCTTTTTGACATGGTTAAGATGATGCAACCATTCATTTTCTCTGCAAATGATTACTTTTAAGTCTATGGTGGTTGATGCAATTGATTTCATAGGCATGATGTGGAGGAAATGTGTATGATATTCACAGTATTGTATGACTTAATGCTGCAAACATTTACATACCTTAATGGGATCATCCAGGCTGTGGCTCGTCCATTTGTACCTAGATGGTGTTGGACTGACAAGCACATCATTCAGACTGTGGCTTATAATGCTCTGATGCTTCAAGAAGGTAATGGTGAATTTTGTGGCTGTGGAATTCCTTAAAAAACAAATACTGGCAGACCTTGGAACAATTGAGCAAATAACCTCGCTGGGATTGACAGTGTTCTCGGAAAAATTATAAACTTGAGTGATTGTCTTTAAAAGAAAGCTTAATAATTATGTGCGATACTGGAACACAGCCAGTACATGACAAAGCTAAACTTACACTGATATGTTGCATACCTTGCATGTGGCTGCATCTGGTTTGTCTACAATGCTCAGTCGATAATTGCAAAATGACATGAATAGATAAATCATATAAAATAGAATAACTTAACCTAACTTAGACTAAGATAATATAGCATAATATATTCCAATATATTATAGCATAATATAGTCCAACCTAACCTAACCTAACCAGAAACCAGAATCATCCCAAACAAACCATTTGGCCACAACTTCAATAAATCTAGGTGAACATTGTTAGCTCTGCCATTAATGTTAACAGCATTGCAAGGAACTTCTGGCCTTGATGGAAGAAAACAGATGCATCTGGCTGCAAATATGCCTTGTCAGGAATAAGTATGTAATTAAGCCAGAAACAAGGTTTTTGATGTCAGAGTATTGAGTTGAGTGCATGCAGTGCTGAATTTCTTTTTTATCATGTCTGACACACCAGGTATGGATAATTATATGCAATGGGCTATATTTCTAGAGTGAAAATGATGATCGTGTATTTCTTTGCCAACCAAAAAGTAATCAGTTGCAGAGAAAATGAGTGGTCACATCATCTTTTTCATATTAAAATACACAGTATTAAAAAAAAGTACCTTTGATCGGACACAGTTAAGACAATTTGACCACTCATTTTCTCTGCATATGATTGCTTTTCAGTCAGTGGCAGTAGATAGTCCTGCAGTTTTACAGCTGCAGTTTGTTCTCCCATCTAGTCATTTTAAGTCCTTCCAAGGAATTTTTGGCTTGAACTAACATTGTCTGCCAGATACCACAGAGCTGAGTGAGTTTTCCACATAAATTAGAAAGCATATTGTTATTTGCTGATGATCGTAGGTTGAATTTGACTTATTTTAGCATTGTTGATTATAAAAACTATTTTGTTATTGAAGCTGTTGTGGGGGTTAGGATCAGTGATCACTTCTAATTTATATGGATCATCATGCCAGGTCTCCTTGCTCTATCTTGTTCTTGAGCCCATGTGACCTGGAAGCAAAAAGCTGCTGTAAAACCACCTACAGTTTGAGTTGATGATGTCCATTTGATGGCCCTATAGGCATGGCACCTGGCAGAGATAATGAGCTATGGTATTCACTGCATTTCATGAGTTAATGCTGCTCACATGTCACATCCATTAATGGGATGGTCCACACTAGTCGGTTTTACAGCGGCAATTTGCTCTCCCGTCTAGTCGCTTTACATCCTTCCAAGTCATTCCTTGCTTCAACTAAACATTCCAGACATGAACTAAAAAAGTACATCTAAGAACATTTATTATTAACAAGAATTGATTTCACTCAATTTTCTGAACTTTTTCATTGACAAAACTTGTTTCTTGGTGGTGAGAATAAAACTATTTTAGGCTGATTGTTTTAGTATAATGTTCCTTAAACCATTTTATATTCCAAAACCTATATCCCAGTACGTGGCAGGCAACAAATCAGTCGGGGCATGAGCATCCTACTTGTGGGGTGTGTTGTGATTATTTATTAGTTGTGCGGCATGAGCATGTCTGCAGTATCAGGTATGGATTTATAAACTTGGTTGACATCGATTAAGTGTACTTTTGTTATCATTTTCTCTACTGTTGCTCAGGAAGTTGGCTTATAACCGCATCCTTCGCTAATTTAACCACAGCGCCAATTTGTCATCTGGCAGTCATCCGTCTGCTGCCAGATACCGTAGAGCTGAGTGCAGTATTGACGTAAATTAGAAAGCGTATTGCAATCTGCTGATATTCGTAAGTTTAATTCTACTTATTTCAGCAGTGTCAATAGTAAAACCTATTTCGTTATCAAAACTGATGAGATAATTATATTTGCTGGTCGCTTTTAATTTATGCAGATCACTATGCCGGGTCTTCTCCCTCTATCTCGTTCCTGAGACCACGTGACCTGGGAGCAAAGTTCCGTTGTAAAACCGACTACTGTGGCTCATTCATTTCTTCATCACTGGTGTCCAGAATGACCAACTCTGGTTGAAGTGCCCTAAAGTCCAAATAACTAACTAACTTCCTCACTGGTGTTGTCAGACTGACTAGTATAGTGCTCAGACTGAGGTGAAGCTCTGATGCTTTGATAAGGAAGTTGTTCATCTCCCAGTCCTGGAATTCCCTCAAGAAGAAATAATGTCTGAGATACTGCCTAAAAAACCTTGAATGCACACTCAGAATGATGCAGTGGTTTCTGAGAAGAAAAAACAACTTGTGTTATTATCCTGAAAAGAAAGCTTATTAATGTTGTGAGGTGCTGGAGCATGGCTGAAGCCCTCTTTTAGCTGATACACATAGATGCTCCATTTGACTTGTCTGCTGACATTTCTGCTTCAATTTCAACATTTTCAGAACTTTAAGAACTACATATAAATATTTTAATAATAAATTGAATATGCTGACTCAACCTAGTTAATATACTATAGTAAAGTAAATATAGTATAGTGTAATATAATGTAACCAAACTAACCAAAACAACCAGAATCACCACAAACTTCTCTGCTATGATGCCATCAAATCTGAACATCATTAGTGCTGCCATCAGTGATAACAGCATTGAAAAGAACTTCCTGCCTTGATTGAAATTTCTGGCTGTGTGTGATTGCAAGTATTCCATGTAGATAATGAAGGTGAAATTAAGCAGGAAAGTTAGGGTTTTCAGCATGAAGTGTTGAATTGATTGCAAAGAGGGTTGAATTTCTTCCTTATTATGTCTGTGAAACATTGGGTAGGATAATGATAGGCAACAGCTGACATCACCAACAAAGTGGCAAGCCTTAAAAAATTCACCCACACATAATAATAAGCTATTGGTTATATTGGCACAACTAATATTATGATAAAATAGTTCCTTTCCAACTGAAAAGTAAGCATTTGCAGGGAAAATGAGTGGTCACATCATCTTAATTATGTTCATAAACATCATATTCAGAAAAAAGGGGAAAAAAAGTTACCTGAAGCTGGAATAATGCCAAAGAAGCAGGTGCACACTTTTTTTTGGTGGGGGGGTGTGCGATGTGTATGATTGTGATTAAAATGTAACCACTCACTTCTGCAGAACTTTTCTTGCTTACTTCTCAGTTCGTGGTACTGTATCATCCACTCTCTCACTGACCAGTTTTACAGTGGCAGTTGACTGATTTTTGCTGCAGTTCAGGAACAAGATGATGCAGTTAAGAATGGTTTATCTAGAATTATGCTTTAAAATACACTGCCCAACATCATTTTCTGCCCACTACCAAACAACAATGGTTAATGCAAAAGCTGAAATAGCTGATTGAAAGTTTGGGCATATGTATAGAAGCCTGTGAACTCTTCCACATAATGTATGGACTGGGATTGTTAAGGCTTACCTAGCAACTTCTTCCTCCACCATTTCTTTTGGAAATTACATATAATCAGGATAATGTTACATGTAATTAGTGGATGCTGTGAACTTCTTTGGTGGCTAATTATATTACATGATCGAACATCGGTAGGCCATAGGCGATCCAACATCAGTAGGTTAGGTTGGGTTTTGGTTATGCTTTTATTTTGCATGTTTGCATTATTCTTAATTGTATATTACAGCACCCAATCTACATATTTTGCCCCACACTTTTGCCATGTTTTGTTGGGAAAAGAGCATGAGTAACATGTACCTGCATTATTAAACATGTTTTTTTCTGTTTTTTTTTTTTAAAGCGATTCAAGTTAATATGATGTTCTTTTCCTGGTGAATTGACTTTTTTTAATTTGAGTACTTGAACTTGAGCTGCTTACGTCTTGTAGAGTTGTTACTTCCCAAAGAAGTGAAGATCAATGCCATTCAAATCACATCAGAAAGCATCAAAATCCATTCCCATAAATGCAACAGATTAAACCTCTATTATAGATACCCTCTATCATGCTGCATGAGAACATACTATGGTTTCATTCCTTCTTGTTTCAAATGGTTACTCAAGCAGCTAATTATTTTTGCTGTAATACAGGACGAATGCATTTTACGAATGTAAAAAAACAACATCCAGGCATAATAGAAGCAAAGTGATTCTTGTCATTGTACACAACTATGATATTTGATTCCACTGGGCATACATTAAGCTTGAATGCATCATAGTACTGTGTAATATGTAAATTTTATTCATAGTAAATAAAATAAACCAAAGGACAGTGTGACATCATGCCAATATATTTTCTAATCATTCCCATTCCCCTTTATACTTTTCAACTCTTTTGTTTTTCTTGCCATGGGCTTCTCAATGATTCTCATTCTGATTACTTGACTTTTTAATGGTTGCATATGAAAGTCTTCCCACTGCTATATTGCCAAACAATAAACTCATTTGCTAATAATGTGACAAGATTTTAGATGTCTGTATAACTAGTTGACCCAAACAACATTGCTTTTGCTTACATTAATGACCTCATCTTCAACCCTTGCTTCATTTAACTCATCACAATTTCTGCCAAAACACCCTTACTGAATGGCAATAAAAAATAGGTATATTGTTTTTATCTCTCCACAGTTCTTGCAAAATGGGTCATCGAGCACTCTTGTATGCATAAAAATCGTTGTGTTGGAAAGTAGCGATGAATAATTATATATTGAAGAATTCGCAATCTTGTTGATGAGGTTTTATCATTTACCTCTCATGGAGTTTGGGTACTAGCCCAGTTGATTAGAATAGATCAGTCGATTTGTTGAACACAGCTCACCAGCTTCACCAAGCTTGTTTAACCTCGCCTAGACATAAACCAGTATAACCATTGTATTCTGGAAAGGTTGGTGGAGGCATTGGCCAGACCTGCAAAACTTTGAGGTATCTTTTTGCTTGATTTCCTCATTAAGGACTTGCCCTCTGCTCCCACTTTCAATACCTCATTCAGAATGTTAATGGGACATGGGGTGTGGGGCGTCACTCGTCCAGGAGGTGCAAATTTCCAATCAGGCCACTATCTGATCAGGCAGGGGGAGGATGACGGCTGTCCAATCAGGGGGCAGTGGCGGCGGAAGCGTGGGGCATGAGGGCACTCATCGTCAGACATGGGAAAGCATATGGTTTTGCCCCTGCAAAAACTTGGTGTGTGCCTCTTCGACGTACCTGTCTTTCCGAACTTCTTGGCTGTCAGGCTCCGTGTTTTTGCATCATGAAGACATTGCTAGTTTTTCCTCTTCCAGTCATTTTGCATATACAAGAATAGCATGATGTGGTACCAGCAAGGACGCACGTCGCTGGGATTTTTGGATACTCTCATGCCTTTGCTCATAGCTTGAATATTCAGTGCATTGTTTTAGGGTACTGCTCCCGTTGTTGTTAGTGCAGAAAATGTGGTAAATGGATGGTATCTAACAGCTAATAAGTGACAAGGGATAACTGAATTTATTCTGCATACATGTTTAAGTGTGTTAAGTGGTTAATGGTAAAGCTAAATTTCAGTCTCTGATTTCGCCTGAGGTCAGTTTTCTCTCCCCCCCCCCATCCCAACATAGATTCTCCTTACAGAAAGACACATCTTCCACACTGCAGATACTGTGACATGTCCAGAATGCTGTAAGTTAGTGTATGTGTAAGCTGTAATCGTGTTCTCTTCTGGTTCTTCAGGTACTGGCGAAGCCACACAGTACAGATTGGTACTCGACTACTTCACCACTACTTTCGGAAGCTTATTGAGGTACGGAACAACACCAAGGCTCGTTGATAGACTCATGTTAAATTTAGTTTATGTAGCATCAGCTCTGTCCTGACAGTAAGGCGTCTGAGCATCGGTTTCCCTGGGCTCATTTCAGTTCGACGTCAGGTGTGAGGGGAATTCCCCTTCTTCGCGGCAACGATGCCAGTGAAATAGCTGAATGAATGCAGGAATAATTTTCCCTGCCTATTTTTGGCTACATATGTGATAGAATGCCTTATTCTGTGCTATCTGTAATGTTACTATTGACGACTATTTTTCCTAATTCGTGGGCACGTACCTACTTACGGAATGGCAACATATACGTGTTTTGCCATATAAGACATATAGAACATATTGAATAGAGGGACATCAGAATTGGATATTTCTGAGAATAGCTGCAGAGGTCTACAGAAGCAGCAGAATATTACACATGTTGTGCATACACAATAGATGACAGCCACTCAATATATTTCTATTCAGATTGTACACTGCTAAATAATCCAATTTGTGCTCTAGCTAATGCTCGACGTCACTACGAGCCTGTAGCTGCAGGATTTAACATTAGCTGCATGTTCGTTGCTACGCAACTCCATGATACATTTAATATGGGACAGTGAAAGATGCAGACAAAAAGTAAAAGGTATGTGAATGTTGTCTGGTTTGGTGTTCCTTTCCCCTCAAATATCAGAATTTGGATGCATTGCTGGAAACGCTCTCTGTTGTGTTCGGTGATATCCACGAAACGCTCTCTGCTGTTTTTGGTAATACGCACGAAACGAATGGACTCAACTTGCTGGAATTTCCCACACATTCCATGTTTTATGCTTTCCAACGCCATTTTTCATGAGGTCATGCAGCAACATTAGCCAATGTCACCCAACTGGACCTGAGGTCAGGTCGCCTCCAACCAGACTTGGCAGATTGCACACGATGGGATAACCGCTGAATATGTCACAGGAACTGGTCACATGGAATTATGCTGTAAATGTTTGGGTTAAAATAGTCTTCCAAGCTAGAAGAAGGAATGCAAGATGTGTATATTTCATTCCAGTGACAAAATGGTACCTCCATAATAGGGTGAATTGCTATCTCGACCGGTGCGGGCCATGTCCAGAAATACTGATAATTATGCAACTTGTGCTAGCAAAACGCTCTGGAAGTACATTTTCTGATCATCGGGTATCTTCTGAAGGCAAAAAAAGATCGGATGCTGTAAAAATTGCACTGAAATAATGGAATAAAAGTATAACTCAATCTAGCTGGAATACATTGAAATACAAGTATTTCAGGATTTCCCACTTCCGATGTGCAGCCTCCATGCGTAGCATTTTTCCACCTGCCCAATGCGAGGGGTTGTTGCGATCTCCCGTCCTTCCCTGGCGTTTCCAAATAGAGTTCTAGCAACAAGAAACAGAAGCCAGTGTGTTGCACTGACGAGATCTCGCGGTTGACACTCGGTTGTTGTACTTGGTACCAACGGTTGACGTTCAAGATCAGTTTATAGGCAACCTTTCGCAAAACATCGTACATTTTTTACGTTTAGTCTGTGCCTATGGAAACACAATGACAATTAAACGCTTGCAATGCTCAGGGCAGTATTTCACGGTATCTCGCCAGTCGCTGGTGTGCTAACACCTACTGTTTTACGTGGTCGCTGTAAAAATATATGGGGTGGAGGTTGGATTGCAAACCCACATGCACATGCTACACCGTAACATGACAGACACTTTCGGTTGGAATGTTCCGTATGTAAATTGCTTTATTGTTCCGTAGGTTATATATTTATGCAAATACAGTCATCCAACAACCTTGGCATTTTCACAAGCGCGAGTATTGGCCATACCTTCTCTGCCTTAGTGATTCGTTTCCGATAAACTTTTTTCTGGTTCATCTCGGTAAAAGGAACGTCAATATCATATCGCGGTTTATTGGTACACGAGTTGTCATGTTCTGAGCGAAGACTTCGCCAATTTTGCAAATTTGTGGGACTAAAGTCATGATTATTGATTTCAGATGCCTCCTAAAAAGACGAGTGCTCCATCAAAGAAGACTGAGGAAAAGAAGAAAGCGAAGGTTGTTGAGGTTAGTTTGGCGTTATAGTTTGCTACTGTTGGTGGAATGCATCTGGTTCGGAAGAGTCCTGTCGTGGAATTGTAATTCCAGCAGATTAATTTATGAATGTACAGCACATGTTATTCATTTGTTTGATATAACCCTGGTGTAAGGTGTATTCGAATTTATTGATATGGCCAAAGCCACGTGGGATTTCCAGCATCGCTGCATTTCAGAAAACGTGGAAGTGAGCATGACGCTTTGCAGCTTTACTTTTGTATGTGTGGCGTCTGCATGTGTATGTGTGCGTTTGTGGTGTCTGTCTGTCTGTATGTATTTACGTGTCGTGTATGCATATCCGTGCGTGTTTATGTGGAAGCGTGAACTCGCTGTTTTGGTATTATTTTCGTATTTCAAGATGTCGTTTTCAGGATAAAACATTCGGACTGAAGAATAAGAAGGGTGCAAAGCAACAGAAATTTATTCAGATTGTGAACAAGAATGTTAAGTCAGGAGGTGACCCGATTCAGAAGAAGATCGAAGAACAGCGGAAGAAGGAAAAGGAAAAGAAGGAACTAGAGCAAAAGGAGAAGGCCATGGTGAACGATCTATTCAAGCCGGTTATTGACAAAGTGGACAAAAGTAAGAAAATGTCATTAGTATTGTCATGAGCTTGGTATCCTACGTTGGTTCTTTTGTATATCCGTTGTCGTTTGTATGCTTTGAAAAGCTTAATCCAAAAGATTCCAGAACGGCTTTTCAGGAAAAATCCCTCACTATGAGAGTTCACCTCCCTGGACCTTGAACTCACCACCGGGTCACGTAATTCCCGTTGTATTGTATAATTATAATGGATAATCTGAGGTGAGTACGCCGCTCCGACTTCACCGCCCGACTGTTTAGTCTCGGGCGGTGTCGGCCCAGTTGCCAGCTGACCTTTTCAGCCTGGTGCTAAGCACGAGCGACCGCCTCGCTGGGACGACGGAGACGAAAGGCCAGCGCCCTTCGAACTGGGCTATCGGTGCGGCAATACGGTAGTCTGAAAGGGGTTCGCCGTGCTTATCGGTGCAATATGCCGAGAATCTCGCATATGACTGAATTGGTATCTCGATTGTTTTCATTTATGTATGTCGTACTTGTATTTCATTGGTTGGGTACCACTTCTTTATGTGGACAGGACTCCTTATTAGTCTAACGTGACATTGGAAAGGAATAATTTGCTCAAAAGTATTTTAGAGTATCTGTTTATGATGTACAAACCTTGAAGAAGCATCAGCATCCGTTAATTAGAGTAGGTACGGGGAGCTCGCCTTCCCTCGATCCCATATCACCCCTAGTGTCTTCTGGTAGCCGTTGGAAGTATCACAATATCATCTCCTGAAATGAGAGGTCGCTTTGCTCCTCGAAGCTATTTCAAACTCAATTGTCCCCCCTGTGCAATTGCTAGTAACAAAGAGCAGACAACTTACTTTTTTGTGAGTGATTAACAGCAGGTTTCCTCAAAGTTTTGCTGAAGAAGTAATATGGAGGATGGTGGTAGATTATATCGCAAAGATTATGGATACACATGTGTTTGTACACGTACAGGTTGTGCATACATGTGCGTGTATATGTATATGCAGGCTGCGTATACAGGTGTGTCTGTACACATACAGGCTATGCATACAGGTGTGCCTGTACACATGTACAAGCTCTGCATACAAACAGGTGTGTATACACACGTACATGCTGTGCTTTAGACAGAGACAGTTTGGACCAACCTACCACAACCACATTCGGCCCGGTTGAATTCTGAATCCATTCTGCGCGCTGATTTCAGAACTGTTTTTGTTTTTGCTCTAGGGTCATTAAAAGTAAAAATGCTTAACTTTTGTCATTCGGCAAAGTATTAACTTGTAATCTATCGAGTAGCAAGAAGGCACATATATTGTGTAATACATTAAAAAAAACATTGGTAAATCATTATCCATATAACTCAGCAGTTGAACTCCTCCTTCTTGCCCCTGTACTTGTTCCTGTTCCTGGCCTCCTGCCTGTTCCACGTGACCATGTCCTGCTGCCAGGCCCCGCTGGCCATGGTGGCCGCCTCCGTGGTCATCTTCACACCCCTCTCCACTGCAGTGGTGGTGCAGGGCAGTCCTGGCTCTGAGTAGGGCTCCTCCAGGAACTGTTCCAGTTCCTGGTCTGTGTGTTGGAACAGGATGGGAGGAGAGGAGGTCGCCTTCTGCAGGTCCACCAGCTCGGACAACTTGGTGGCCGCCAGGTTGATCTCGGGGTTCCTCACTTTCCTAACAGTCTTTCTCTTGCTCCTCTGCTCCTTCTTCCTCAGCTTCTTGACGATGGCCAAGGCCTGCTCCTTCTCCTCCCTCTCCCTGGAGGCCAGCAGGGAGGCCATCACTACCTCATGTTGGGCGAAGTAGGCGCTGAACTGGAGGTAGGGCTTCAGCATGTCCACCTTCTCCTTGGTGCAGTAGGTGACGACCCTGGTGACGATGGTGAGCAGGTGGCGGGGACCCTCCAGCAGCAGGTTCCTCTGCCTGATCTCCAGGAAGGAGGGCACGTAGACGTGGATGATGAAGGAGGTCATGCGTCTCTGTGCCTCGCTGGGGGTGGCCGTGCTCATGTACACCCGCAGCTCCCTGCTCTCCGTGTTCTGCCACCGGGCGTTGGTCATTGCACCAGCCCGTGCCCTGGCCCACCTCTCCTGCAGCTGTCCAGACTCCACTGCCCCGGCCATCTCCAACAGATATCTGGTATCATGGTTGAACTCCTTCATGACGGCGGGGGGATGACGTCCAGCAGGGCCCTGAGGGTGGGACTGGGGATGGCCTCGAACTCCTCCACCTGCAGGTCCCACACATTGCCCTGGAGCCTCTTGGCCTCCTCCCCACTCCAGGAGGCCGGGCCGGTGGTGGTGCCGGCGTAGTGGATGAACAGGTGGTTGAACACCTTCTCCAGGCTGTGGACGATGCAGTGGATGTGGAGGAGGGGGCGACCCACCAGCCTCTCGAACTCAGCGATGAACCCATGGTTGTAGCCGCCCATCTTGCTGCAACCATCGCTGAAGACCACCTGCAGGCTGGCGATGTTGATGCCCCGCTCCTCCACGAACCCCACCAGGCTGGTGGCCAGGTCCCCCCCCCACCGGGGCCACGTGACCCAGGAACTCCTCGCCGGGGTACCCGATGACAGCACAGTCCTCACTCCTCACAGCGGCAAACCTTTTATGGTTCTTCTCTCCTACACCAACCTCTACTTTGTTGTCATTGATCCTTTCATCCACCATCAGACCTTTAGCCTCAAATCCCAGAAATTTGTCTTTCTTTTGCTCCCTAGACTTCTTCCTTACTCTCTCAACTGTCTTGGAATTGATCACTTTACTCTTATCCCCTGCAGTTATAGTGTTGTCTGCCACTCTGATGGTGTTTGTGACATGAGCCACTGCATCACTGGATATCTTGAACCTATCTGCTGTTTCACCGAGTTTAGCCTCTGCTTCATTCTGCTTTTTCTTTTCTCTGTTTTCTCTGTCTTATTCACTTGGCATTTGTACTCATTGTCATTCACATCCTTTTCTTCATTGTCATCCTCGCTCTCACTGTTCTCCACTGCCACTTTAGACATCATTCTTTTCACATCATCATCACTTCTCCTCTTCCTCTTTTCTGTCTTCTCTTTGTTCTCAGCATTTTTCTTGGCTGCTTTTTCTTCCTTCTCTTTAGTTTTCTGCAGCCTGGCGGACTCTATAATGTCTACTCCACCAATACAGCCCTCCCTCCCACGCTTCCTCTGGGCGACCAGAAACTCCTTCTCCATCTCAGGAACGTTGTCATCATCAGCTACATCAAACAGTTCCTCCTCTATATCTTTGAACTTCCTCTTCACTTTGCCATTCTTCTTCTTCCTTCTCTTCCTGTACATACCAGTCTGGCCCTTGACTATCTCATTCAGACTCTCTTTCCTCATCTGCCACATCTTCTGCATCTTTTCCTTCACCTTCTTCTTGCTTATTGTAGGGATGTTGGCAGTCTTGTAGACTTCTACAACCTTCTCAGTGACCTTCTCAGTGGCGTCCTTGCAATCAATATCCTTCTTCCCTTTCTTCATCCTCTCCTGCTCAGCTTCGAAAGCCAGGGCACTTCCTATCTCTTTATTCAGAGGCAGCTTGTTGATGGGCAGGGGCCTCCTGATCCCGAATATCTTGTCAGGTCCAGATCTGAGCTTGGCAGGAGGAGCTTTGCTCCCCTTTGGGCGTCTCATCGTGCTGCCAGCTGTCAGCAGTTAGACTGCCCGTCATTGACTGGACACCGCCACTTCCACGGTCTGTCAAAGGATTCACTTTTGCTTTCAACTCATGGATTAAACAATACTTCATAGAAGGCGGATTACATATATGACAAAAGGAAGGCTCAAAAGTTAAGCATTTTGATTTCTAATGACCCTAGAGCAAACACAAAAACAGTTCTGAAATCAGCGCGCAAAATGGATTCAGAATCCAACCGGGCCGAATGTGGTTGTGGTAGGTTGGTCCAAACTGTCTCTGTCTACTGTGCATATACGTATGCATATACAGGTGTCTGTTCACAAAACAGGCTATTTATAGTGTATACAGGTGTGTTTGTACACACGACATACTATGTATGCAGATATGAAGCCAGTGTGAGTGCCTTCTTCAGTGCCGGTGTGCCCTACATGTGAGTGCTTACCTTTCAGGTGTTGATCCGAAGTTTGTTCTGTGCCCAATGTTCAAGCAGTCGGTGTGTTCAAAGGGCTTGAAATGCAAGTTTTCACATGACATGAATGTAAGTATCAGGATGTGACGGTTGGGTGTCGGTAGCTCAATAATTGAGCTGAGCGTCTGACATGCCAGAGGTATGGGGTTCGAGTCCCCACGGTGCCAGCCCTTCCTGCCAGGTGGGAGGTAGACGATGTCATAAGGCATCAGCAGCTGGGTGACAATTGCGTATTGTAATTCATTCTAAATGATGACGTATGCTATTATTGTGGGCTATTGTTGTTCAAGCCATTTTTTCCAGTTTTCATGCTTTTTGTTGTAATGTTACCATTTAACAGTTGATGATTTCGATATGAGCATTTGCATGGCCTTTACCACGTAGGATCTTTTGTCGTCAAATATATTCGGCTATTACGATCTTTATTTCGATGTGATTGATGACATTTTATATTGGGGACGAGTGGTCTAGGGGTAAGATGCTTGTCTCACAATCGAAAGGTTGTGGGTTCGAGTCTCACCTGTCGCTACTCCTCGCCCGCGACCAATCGGCGTGAGATTGGCGACGCTACATGACTCAACGGTCGACGTGTCGTAAAACCAGTAACCAACCGATGACATGTTATCTTTTGTTATGTGGCCTTTATCTGAACGATATCCATATAGCAGGCTAGGTCTCTGACAATGCGTCCGATATCTTTGTCAGATTGTTTCCTGCATCGATTCTGTCCATATGAATCAATCTCAGTAAAGTTATGTTTCGCTACTAGGTGGTAATGGTGGTTTGTATAGGTTTGTTCCCTCCACAGATCGGCCGCAAGGTTGAAAAGAGAAATATATATGTGGATTCTCGCGATGTGGACACCGATAACCAGGAAGGAGACAAGAGCAGAACTGATATTGTAAGTGCTTTATGTAGCAACAGCATATCCCTCGTGATGCACATTGTTCGTTTGAAGGGGTCATGATGATTATGTGCAAAGCATACCACTCGAAAGCTGAAAACCTGCTGATTGTGAATAGATGAAGGTAATGCAAACCTGCTCATGACTTTAGAAACGTACTCTTGCCCGGTTTTGCAGCTGTTTTATTAGATTGGTGGGCCCCTAATGTATGATTATGCTGGAGTTTAGGAGGCGCATCGCCTGCGTCGGTCATGCAGCGTATGATTATGCGGTTGTGTTATCTGGTATCTACGAACTCAAATCCTAGGCTTCCCAATCGCTAATCAGGACCAATGATGTTCAGTTTCTGCCTGGTGACCTTTCGACGGGTACCGTTGGCACCATCTACCATTGAAAATGTGCAGGACTATTATTCAACTGAAATGCTAATCATCCCTTGTTCACCGAGAAAACAAACTTCGATTTGCCGCCAAATATACCGGTATGATTATCACTGACACATGACCCCACCCGACCACCAACTCGGCTAACCGCTGTCTATCTTTGTCAGATTTGCAAGTACTTCCTGGATGCGGTGGAGAACAGCAAGTACGGCTGGTTCTGGGTGTGTCCGTCGGGCGACAAGTGCATCTACCGACACGCCATACCGGAGGGCTACATCCTCAAGAAGGCACGTGGTAATGTTTGGGCTGCAGCTGCGCCCACTTGAAAAAAAAACGCGGGAATAGGTGTCAATTTTGCTGGTTTTATGAGGTCACTTGGCCAACAACTGTTTATGGATGGTAAAATGCTTCCGATTTTAATGCATTGTGATAGAAATAGTAAACGAATGACTCCATTGGTTTATTCGATTTTATAGACCCTAAATACTTCGATATGATGCTGGCTCGTTTTGAATGTGAAAATATTATGCCTTTTCGGAGGATTTAATGTCGGGTGCCTTTTTGCGATGAGACTTGCTCCTGATTTGCTCTGCCTTTTCCCTCAGTTGGATGAGTAACCCTTTCCGATATTTCAGTAACGAAAAGGTTTGATATGTGTGTTTGATTTCGTCCGTGATATATTCATCACCGCTTTCTCCGAAAGCTCTTTAAAAATATATATCCAGCGGCGATTGCATGGCTTATGGGGTCACGGTGTACAGAGCAAATATGGACTCAGTCTTCTTTCTTGGTAGATTTGCGATATGTTTCTTAAAAACAAAACAAGCTAACGTCATAGAAGCATTTAGGATCTAGATTTAGGATTTATACACTAGAATCGTGATGAATGCAGGATCAAAAATAGGGAAAATTGTGGGTGTGAACACAGCAAGACCGAGGTCAGCTGAGAACAACGCTGGTTATGTCATACATTGCTCTGGGTGCTCAAAATCATATTTCGGTGAACGTGAATGGGGCGACAACAAGAGTAAATGAACACAAGCTAGATGTTATATATCATAGAATGTGTAACACTATTGTGGTGTACACTCAGGAATGTGATGGCTTTCCAAAAAGAACCGATATCAAGATTCTGAAGCAAAACTTTATGTCCTGTCTCGATCTCTGTATGCAGGTATCCAAAAAAGGCAGTCGAATTTCCGACTCAGGTTCAATTATGAACTGAATATTTGCGTCTACTTGGTTCAGGAGATATAGCTTTCTTGCAAGTTGATATTACTTTGAACTACGACCAATGCGTCATCTACGTGGCACATTTAAATGGATTCATATCCGAGGATATCTAGAAGATGACCTTTTTCCAAGGCGTCCATATTCAGACAGGCTGCCACGGAGCTAGGTGCTCCGGCCAGCCGACTCTATTGTTCATGTTCCTTTCTGTTCAATGACAATTCTTCATAATCCATGCAGTATGCAATAGTTAGAAAAATGTGATTTTGAACTGCAAGTTTTGTTGTCATTGAGTGGTACTGTGACACCTCGTATTGTGTTACCTGTTCTCTGAAGAAGATTGCATTCTTTCACGACGCATTCAACCGCTAAGTCATGTAGCGTCGCCAACCTCTCACGCCGATTGGTCGCGGGTGGACTCGGTAAATGCCGTCGGTTGTGAGATTCGAACCCAGAACCTTGCGATCGAGAGTCAGACGCCCTACCAACTGAGCTACCGCGGCCCCCTAACTGTTCCCTGAATGGGCACATTGTGAAGGGTGGCGTCACATGGAAACTGTCAGTTTTTGTTCGATAATTCCATGTTTTCTAATCTATGTATCATAGCATCCATGTTTTTAGATGAGTGTCACTTATTGAGTCTAGAGCCTTGGTTAATGGTTTTGCTAACACTTGCCAGCCTGTCAGCAGCTTGCCACACTACCGATAACGAATGTGACCAACCAGGCTCATTAGGTTCCCAGATTTATGAAGCTTCGGCAGCCTTTCATCTGTGGTACTGCGGGTGATTCTTCTGGTAAATGTAGCATGTATTTACCCCGCTTGGACTTCTGGAAATTTTCCCCTGCTATTGATTGATATTTTTTGCCTTTTTCGGAATAAACCGCATCTTTTTCGATATAAGTTGTCCATTGGCCGAGCATCTCATCCATCTTGCCGTCATACTCGGACTTGTCTATGACGATAACGACCCCTCCCATGTCTGCATGGGTCACTATAACGCTGCTATCATCATACTTTTTTTTAGGGCCTTGCCATACCTTCTTGGTAGACTGTTCGGTTTCCGGTCCGTTTGGGCCTTACACCATGCTAAAACTATTTGCAAGAAGTCTTGCCTCTTCCATGTGAAATCACTCTTCGCAAATATACCCATTGAGGGAGCCATTAGTGCGATACGAAGCGGTGCAGTACTACTAAATTACAATGAACTTCCAGCTCCCAAATTACATTTTTAGAGCCTATCTTACACGCATGCATTTTGGAACATATACATTCGACCGAAAGGAATATGAATAACAGTGGGCTTGCCATGGGCTCATTGTTAAGCCCTTGTGACGAACTGTCTGAATATGGAAGTCTTGGAACAGATCATTTTCTAGATATCCCAGAAATAAATCCATTTGGATGTACTACGTAGATGACGTCTGGATCATAGCGAACCCTTACGCTAATTGTCGCAATAATGTACGATAGTCGGGGTCTTTCCAGCTACGCAATGGAAATAAACTAAGGATTTCGAAGCAAGATAAAGTGTTGGCATTGCGTTAATCGTGTTAATCAGTATTGGTGTTCAACGAGAGGCAAAAAACAAGTCGTATAACAATGTACGTCATGACTATGTTAATCGACATCGACCTCGCTAATTTGCAGGGTTACTTGAGTTGCTTGTTAGTAATGTTAACTCGAAGGACACTGATCAAACATGCGAGATCGATTCAGGGAATCACAGGATCAAAATAGCTATGCATGAACTTGGCGCTCTTGGGCCCCTCAGTGAAACCGGATATGGGGAGACAGAAAGATGTATTGGCCAGCATATATTTGGAAATGAAATATATAGATGCATGTACAAAAACGCACATGCACGAACACACACACACACACACTATATATATATATATTCAGAACTACCGTTTGCTGGTTAATCGGTTCGATTTAAGATGTCATAAGGCCGAGAAGGTAAATGACCCCACGCGTCCAGCCAAGGGGAAGGACTTGGCAACGCACTGACATTTATAGCTGGCGATGTAAAAAGTCGTTCGGGTATGCCTAATTTGTGTTCAGAAGCTGCGTCGGGTTGTTGTACGTGCCTCAGTAGTTATGGTTGATAACAACGGCATGGCTGGAGGGTCGTAACCCAAATGCAAATCAATAGTGCGTCCATGTGTTAACTGTGTGTCTGAGTGGCATGTTGGTGGTTGTGTTGTCAGGACATGAAGAAGACTGATAAAAAGGATGAGATCTCAATAGAGGAACTGGTGGAGAAAGAGAGGGCTGCGCTCGGCTCCAACCTCACAAAGATCACGTATGTCACATTCCTCGCGTGGAAGAAGCGCAAACTCGCCGAAAGGAAGAAAGAAAACGTCAAAAAGCAGGCCAAGAAGAAATCTGATTACAAGAGTGGGAAAAATGCGGGGGTGAGTGTTGCTGTTGACTTGTGCACCCCTCAGCATGCATATAGTTTGAAACTATGGTTCCGCTTTCAGCCTAGGTTTGTTGCGTTTCTGGTTCAGCCCACATTAAGTGTTGTGAAAAGCCACCTTGCCAAAATTATCATGGCTTATTCATTCATTCATTTTGCATATGTGATAGCGAAGTGATTGATTGAAGGTGATTACTGGATAATGTATGAATTCCATATCAACGTATAATGTATGGGTGATATGCTCATACTATACGGTGCAATATATCAATGCATAGCGTGATGTTTTAGAAGCTATCGATACCAGCCTGGAAGGCTTCACCTGCGATTGACCTGCCGTTGTCGGTGATGTGTAAATGAGACCTGCCGTGCGGGAGCCCGCAGTGGCCCCACTGTTTGGGCACCCTGACAGTGCGTCACTAGTTATTTGAGTGCCAACGTTGCACGAGAGTGCTCAGGTTCTTGTATGGAGATCACTTGCGAAGCGTTCTAGGGAAATCATATGGAATATGAAAAGTCATATGGAAGCGTTCTAGGGAGCAATTTGAAACTCGTACATTTAAAGCTTGTTCCGTTGCATGTTAATTATAGGATTTCAGGCTACGTACACAACAAGGCAGCAGTTTCCCTCATGCAGTGAAGTACTAGTATAAACGTTTTTATGCCGATGATTATAAACGGGTCAAATTGCCCCTAAACCCAAATATCTAACCAGCAAAAATGTTAACAATGTCCCCGATTGTGTGATTCGATATATCGTGTAATATTAGCTTGCAGTTGATATTGTAGCCGAGTGATTTGTGGTTATGTTTGTCCGAGAGTATACTCTGACGCAGGTGGTGGTTTCCTGTTGTCTTTTGCAGTTATCGGGGAAGGACATGTTCATTTACAACCCCGATATGGGAGACGGCGAACTCGAGGAGGGAGACGAGGACATGGACCTGGCGGAGCTCAAGGACGAGGACGAGGAAGAAGATAAAGACGTGGTGGTAAGATGCTTCTTCGTCTGGTCCGACCCGCCTTCTGATCCACGATATGCTGTTCCCCTCCCCGTCCACACGCACTACATGGATGGGCTGTAGGCGCATTTATGCACAACGATATGTGAATGAATGATTGGATATGTGTTGGTCTGGTGGTGAGGTTGCACACCGGCCCCACACGATCTGGCGGTGCTCGGTTCCAGCCGACCACGATGAACCACCACACTGCACTTTGTCGTCCTCACGTATGTGATAGCATACCTGACCGGACGCCGCAATCACATTTACGGGGCGAAGCAAACACATTTCGGTACAGACTTCACTTGGGTACATTCCGAAACGAGGTACCCATCGGAAAATGTCACCCGAAATTCCGGATTTGGGTGGGGAATCGCGCCTCCAGAGGCGATCTGGGGAGGCGGTATAGTGGCCGCCCGGCTACTCTACTGGTCATGTGACGGGCGACTCCACAGAGGCGACCTGGGGAGGGGCGGTACAATGGCCGCCCGGCTACTCTACTGGTCATGTGACGGGCGACTCCAGAGGCGATCTGGGGAGACATTTGACGTCCTTTGACGCCGTATTTGCCACCGTCGCGGCACGCACCATTCGAGATTGTGTTCTCCAGAAATGTGATGTGCGACAGGTGATCGCTGAATTCGTTCTCGGGCAATTTGTTTCGAGATAGCATAACAATTTAGCAAACCTGGCATGGCAACTGTAGGAATTGATGCATATTCTAGAAAGTAAGTGCAATGCAAAGCTAATCCATGGGGTGAGCGTATGAGGACTGGCAGCGACCTTGATTTCACGTCACGCAATAGTCAGCAGGTTATTGGACACCAACTGGACACATCCACAAACCAAACTGCCATCGGTTGACCTCCATCGGAGAGGAAAGGTAGACATGCTTAATGGTAACAACAGTCATAAAGTGTCTAGACTTAATAAGAGCCACAAGGGTCCATCCAGGTTAATAGTATAAATCTCACCCCATCCATCACTAATTAGAACTCAAAAACAAGATTTTCCTGTCTGAAAAGTTTGACCACCCTACTTTTAAATACATTCAATGAGGAACTCTCCACAACATCAGCAGGCAGCCTATTCCACTGATCAACAACCCTTTGACTGAAAATCTGTTGTCGCTTAGCTGTCCTACACCTCACCTTCTCTAACCTGAGTTGATGACCCCTATGTGATACTCTAAACAGAAGAGCATCATTCAAATTGCCTGGTCTAGCCCTTTAACAATGTTGTACATTTCAAACACGTCTCCCTTAATCTCTTATACTTGAGTGAGTATATATATAATGCCATAAGCCTGTCTCCATATTCTAAACATTGCGTGTAAAGAAAATATACGACCTTCAATATACCAGGAGGTGCTGAGTTGACATCAAAAGTAACGATAAAGATTATACTTTATTACTCAACGTTTCGGCCAGGGGCCATCGTCAGGAGAGACGATGGCCCCTGGCCGAAACGTTGAGTAATAAAGTATAATCTTTATCGTTACTTTTGATGTCAACTCAGCACCTCCTGGAATATTGAAGGTCGTATATTTTCTTTACACGCAATGTCTAAAACCCAGGAGCATCTAAGAGCCATTCTTCGTTGTATTATCCATATTCTAAGTTACCTATTCCACTGATGAGTCTAGTGCCTTTGCGCTGCACTCTTTCTAACATATCTATATCTTTTTTTCTAGGTAGGGGCTCCATGCTTGTGCAGAATATTCCAAGTGGGGTCGCACGTATGCTAAGTAGAGTTTTTTTTCATGACTTCCTTGCTCTTATATCTCGCACTCCTATTAATGAGTCCCAGCATTCTGAGTGCCCTGTTCCTAGCTGAGATATATTGTTTTTTTCTGCTTTAAGGTCGTTTGAAACCAACACACCTAAGTCTCTTTTCTCTTCAATAACATCCAGTTCCCTACCTCCCATTGTGTATCTGAAAGTCTCACCTCCAGACCCCAGATGCATAACCTTACACTTATCATAGTTGAAAGACATCTGCCATTGATCAGCGCACTTTTTAGGTCCCCCAAGTCTAGTTGAATATTACTAGATTGATCACTACTGTTAGCCACTCCTACCAGCTTGATGTCATCAGCAAATTTGAACACTCTATTCCTCAGCCCTACCTCAATGTTATTTACAAAGGTGATAAAGAGAAGTGGCCCTGTGGTACTCCACTCAGAACATCCTTACAGATCAGATGTACATCCATTTAACACTACCCTTTATTTCCTTCCCCTCAACCACGCTTCAACCCAACCTAGAACTTTTCCAACAATCCCATGCTGCTGTAGTTGATGAATTAGCCTTCCATGTGGAACTTTATCAAAGGATTTGCTAAAGTCCAAGTACACAGCATCTATCCTGCTTTGATTGTATACTTCTTTAGTAACATACTCCATGAACTCCAATAGGTTAGTTAAACAAGACCTTCGAGATCGAAATCCGTATTGAGTAGCCCTTAAAAGGTTGTGCCTATCAAGATGAACAGTATCTACTGGTTGTTTAAATTTAGCTGCAGAGATGTAGTTTTAACGTGAATACTTTCAGAATAAAGCTTTGTTCACTTGTATTGCGTGTTGCTGCTCGAAATTTGCTTCGTTGTTCTGCACCGGCTGTTTTT
The DNA here is from genome assembly GCA_034440615.1 of Ashinkailepas kermadecensis. Taxonomy (NCBI): domain Eukaryota; kingdom Metazoa; phylum Arthropoda; class Thecostraca; family Neolepadidae; genus Ashinkailepas; species Ashinkailepas kermadecensis. The sequence goes on from JAOTOM010002188.1 coordinate 43,348, forward strand.
CCTGATGGGTATTGTTTGCTGATCAATTGCTTATTCTAGTGTGTTTTTGTTTGTTGTTGATGCATTCATGAGGTATTTGATAACGTTGGACTTTCTTTATTTCAGTACAAGACGTGGACATTGGAAGGCATAGAGAATGAACAAATTGACGAGGCAGAGGCAGTTAAGGCCAAAGAAGAGTCCGGAAAACCAGGTTCGTTGATTGTTGGTGCTTCATTTGGCTGATGCTCTTGCTGATTACGTTAATTGAAACGTTTTTTTTTTCAATGACGTCAAAAAGTCAATTACATTTTCATCATCGTAACCCCAGTGCAATGTGTCAAACGACAATATTGGTTTTAATTTGTACCCTCATGGTGTAACTAAATGCCACTGGTGCCTTTCCATCTTATGAAAGTTAGAACAGTGCCAGGAACCTCATGCATCTTCGAAGTTTTAACTTACCAATGTGTGGACATGTACTCCGTCTATGCTGCTGTAGTTGCCAGCAGCTGTAGATAATGGACTGTGTCGGCACCATAATCTTTGCTGGACGGCTACAGCGGACCTGACATTTACGACTGTAGTGCGGCTTTGACCCATCGCCATCGACCTGTCCCTGTCACCACTAATCTGTCCCTCTTACCACCGACCTGTCCCTGTCACCACTAATATGTCCCTCTTACCACCGACCTGTCCCTGTCACCACTGACCTGTCCCTGTCACCACTAATATGTCCCTCTTACCACCGACCTGTCCCTGTCACCACTGACCTGTCCCTGTCACCACTGACCTGTCCCTGTCACCACTGGCCTGTCCCTGTCACCAGCGACCTGCCTCAGTCACCACTGACCTGTCCCTGTCACCACCGACCTGTCCCTGTCACCACTGACCTGTCCCTGTCACCACTGACCTGTCCCTGTCACCACTGACCTGTCCCTGTCACCACCGACCTGTCCCTGTCACCACTGACCTGTCCCTGTCACCACTGACCTGTCCCTGTCACCACCGACCTGCCTCAGTCACCACTGACCTGTCCCTGTCACCACTGACCTGTCCCTGTCACCACCGACCTGTCCCTGTCACCACCGACCTGTCCCTGTCACCACTGACCTGTCCCTGTCACCACTGACCTGTCCCTGTCACCACTGACCTGTCCCTGTCACCACTGACCTGTCCCTGTCACCACTGACCTGTCCCTGTCACCACCGACCTGCCTCAGTCACCACTGACCTGTCCGTCACCACCGACCTGTCCCTGTCACCACCGACCTGTCCCTGTCACCACCGACCTGTCCCTGTCACCACCGACCTGTCCCTGTCACCACTGACCTGTCCCTGTCACCACTGACCTGTCCCTGTCACCACCGACCTGTCCCTGTCACCACCGACCTGTCCCTGTCACCACCGACCTGTCCCTGTCACCACCGACCTGTCCCTGTCACCACCGACCTGTCCCTGTCACCACTGACCTGTCCCTGTCACCACTGACCTGTCCCTGTCACCACCGACCTGCCTCAGTCACCACTGACCTGTCCCTGTCACCACTAATATGTCCCTCTTACCACCGACCTGTCACCACTAATCTGTCCCTCTTACTACCGACCTGTCCCTGTCACCACCGACCTGCCTCAATCGCCACTGACCTACCCTGGTCACTACCGATCTGCTCCTGTCACCACTGGCCGGCCTCTGTCGCTACCGACTTGCCCCTGTTACCACTCTGCCACCACCGACCTGCCCCTGTCTCCAATCAACTGTCCATATCACTAGGTGGGTTGTGACGGTGGTGTGTGGGTTGCGACGGTAGGTGGTGGATTGCGACGGAAGGTGGTGGGTTGTGACGGTAGTGTGTGGGTTGTGACGGTGGCGGGTGGGTTGTGACGATGGCGGGTTGGTTGTGACGGTGGATGGTGGGTTGTGACGGTAGTGGGTAGGTTGTGACGGTGGCGGGTGGGCTGTGACGGTGGCGGGTGGGTTGTGACGCTGGCGGGTGGGTTGTGACGATGGTGAATGGGTTGTGACGTTGGCGGGTGGGTTGTGACGATGGCGGATGGGTTGTGACTGTGGCGGGTGGGTTGTGACGGTGGCGGGTGGGTTGTAGCGGTGGCGGATGGGTTGTGACTGTGGCGGGTGGGTTGTGACGGTGGCGGGTGGGTTGTAGCGGTGGCGGGTGGGTTGTGACGGGCCTCCTGTGACGCCAGTCGAGGCGGGCGCTGTGGGAGGCGCCGACGCCGTGCCCATCGACGAGAACCTGTTCGACACGGACGACCTGGAGCTGGACGGATTGGACGAGGACCTGGACGGACTGAACGTGAACCAATGATGCGGGTCGCCGGCGGCCGCCTCGGGCTGCTCGCTGCCGGCAGCCGGCGCGCCGCACAGACAGTATACCGGCACTGGCCGGCACAATGTGTTATATCGTACGGACGTGGGTGAAGTGCTTCTCTCGCTGGCAAACTGCAATTTTACACTGCTCGGATTGCGGTGTTCGGAGCTGGCGCATCTAGGATCTGCAATTATTTTAGTAATCTGTCTGTATGCTTTTATGCCGTCCTTCTTCCGGATATTGTTTGACAAACCTGAAAAACAACTCTCACCTTACTGCTCTGATATGAAATAAAACAGTGGCGGTACGGTGTGTATTGTGGGTGTCCGGCTGGCAGGCACTCGGCTCGGCTCGGTGTACACTGTCGAGCGACAGCGGCCGCTCGCCTCGCTCTCTATTTGTGTGTCGCCAGCCCAAGAGGCCCATTGGTCTGTGGCCGGATGGGTTGAGCTCACTGTTGCAGCTGCACGGACGTTGACGCAGCAGACCACGGTTCGTAACCGACATTAACAAACGATAGTTAGGGAAGGAAGATTTAAGTCCAGTGTTGCGATTGAGAACAAAAACAGTATACCCTAGATCACTGATTTTATCTACACCCCACTTGAAGGGACTGTTTCAGTTGTGGACGATTTTCTCAAATCATTCCATGGGGTAGTTTTTTGACACTGGGATTTTTTAACAACAGTGGAATGTACATTTGGCGTCTCCAGCATAAATAACACATCTGAGTTTATATATGTTTAGCTCACCTGGTATCGATACTGAAACACCCGATTCAGCACTGGAATAGACAGGGGATTTAACTGCACGGAGTGATCTGCTGACTGAAGATTATACGATAGCTGACGCAGCAGACACGAATGACCAGATAGGTTGGTTGGTTTTGGTTTGCGACACGTCGACGGTTGAGTCATGTAGCGTCGCCAATCTCTCACGCCGATTGGTCGCGGGCGAAGAGTAGCGACAGGTGAGACTCGAACCCACAACCTTTGATTGTGAGACGAGCATCTTACCCCTAGCCCACTCGTCCCCGACCAGATAGGTCGCACGAGTCTCGTATGTCAGGTATATCGCATCTCTTAATACCTGATCACATGCCATCACCTGATCACATCACATGCCAACTGAAAATCTCGCCTTTTCCAGAACAATAAAGATCCTCGAGCGATATTCGATATGCACCATTAATATGACCCACCTTGATGGGGATGCCACAATGTTCACGTACTGTTCAAGTAGGAAGTAGGAGTATTGTATTGTAGAGTAGGAGTATTGTATTCGAGTATTGCAGTAGGAACAATTCAAAAGCTGGTTGGCTGACATTGGCGAACGATAGCAGCACCGAAAGTGAATTGGGGTAGCTTGACAACAATCTTGCTGCCATCCTGAGTAACTGGGGTAAACAATTTGTGAGGTAACTGAAGTTAGTTTGCAAAAAAATATGTGCACCATTGGAAAAAGCACGAATTTTATATTGTTCCGCGTGTTCAGCCTAAATTCGCCTCTTGCACTGGGGAAGACCCGAGGTCGTTCTATGATGATTTGTATTCTCATTCAATGTATTACTTTTGTTGAATGCCAACTTTTAGCCCGGGAAATGGGAGCATCGAACACTTACGAACCGAAAACAAATAGAAAAAGGAACCACAACACAACGAAACATCACGGAATATGTTGGCCCATGATGGACCAATGCGACTATTTGTGTAACGCGCGCTGTGTAATTAGCTATTAAATGACGTGAGTTTCTCTGTCTTTTCCAGAAATGAAGCAAATGCCTCTACAATACTAACTAACCAGAAATGAAGCATGTGTTTTTGTGTTTTTCAATGTGTTTGTAAGTCCTTTTTTCTGAAAACCGCACTTTCTAAATTATTTTTCAAATGCAAGTGAGGCCATTTTCCGACCCTGCTCGTCGAGGGCTTTCCCATGATACCCGGTTCGCGCACATGCACCGCTTAGTTTGGAAGTGAAGGGGGCTAATCCCGCCCACCCCGAGACGTGGCGGGATGATCTGACTGGAGTGTTAATTTGGTGCGTTTGCCTGTCAGTTTGCGTGTCCCCGATCACTGCAGGCACGTGCCGGCCGCCACACGATATGTGCGGGCGGGCCAGAGGACGCCGGCTGCCACACGATATGTGCGGGCGGGCCAGAGGACGCCGGCTGCCACACGATATGTGCGGGCGGGCCAGAAGACGCCGGCTGCCTCACGATATGTGCGGGCGGGCCAGAAGGACGCCGGCTGCCACACGATATGTGCGGGCGGGCCAGAGGACGCCGGCTGCCACACGATATGTGCGGGCGGGCCAGAAGACGCCGGCTGCCTCACGATATGTGCGGGCGGGCCAGAGGACGCCGGCTGCCACACGATATGTGCGGGCGGGCCAGAGAAGACGCCGGCTGCCACACGATATGTGCGGGCGGGCCAGAGGACGCCGGCTGCCACACGATATGTGCGGGCGGGCCAGAGGACGCCGGCTGCCACACGATATGTGCGGGCGGGCCAGAGGACGCCGGCTGCCACACGATATGTGCGGGCGGGCCTGAAGACGCCGGCTGCCACACGATATGTGCGGGCGGGCCAGAGGACGCCGGCTGCCACACGATATGTGCGGGCGGGCCAGAGGACGCCGGCTGCCACACGATATGTGCGGGCGGGCCAGAGGACGCCGGCTGCCACACGATATGTGCGGGCGGGCCAGAGGACGCCGGCTGCCACACGATATGTGCGGGCGGGCCAGAAGACGCCGGCTGCCACACGATATGTGCGGGCGGGCCAGAAGACGCCGGCTGCCACACGGTATGTGCGGGCGAGCCAGAAGACGCCGCCTGCCACACGATATGTGCGGGCGGGCCAGAGGACGCCGGCTGCCACACGATATGTGCGGGCGGGCCAGAGGACGCCGGCTGCCACACGATATGTGCGGGCGGGCCAGAGGACGCCGGCTGCCACACGAAATGGGCGGGGCGGGCGCAGGATATATGCGGGCGGGCCAGAGGACGCCGGCTGCCACACGATATGTGCGGGCGGGCCTGAAGACGCCGGCCGCCACACGATATGTGCGGGCGGGCCTGAAGACGCCGGCTGCCACACGATATGTGCGGGCGGGCCTGAAGACGCCGGCTGCCACACGATATGTGCGGGCGGGCCAGAGGACGCCGGCTGCCACACGATATGTGCGGGCGGGCCAGAGGACGCCGGCTGCCACACGATATGTGCGGGCGGGCCAGAGGACGCCGGCTGCCACACGATATGTGCGGGCGGGCCAGAGGACGCCGGCTGCCACACGATATGTGCGGGCGGGCCAGAGGACGCCGGCTGCCACACGATATGTGCGGGCGGGCCAGAGGACGCCGGCTGCCACATGTGGGCGGGGGCGATATGTGCGGGCGGGCCAGAGGACGCCGGCTGCCACACGATATGTGCGGGCGGGCCAGAGGACGCCGGCTGCCACACGATATGTGCGGGCGGGCCAGAGGACGCCGGCTGCCACACGATATGTGCGGGCGGGCCAGAGGACGCCGGCTGCCACACGATATGTGCGGGCGGGCCTGAAGACGCAGCGGTAACTCGGCCTCCGCCCGCGTCACAGCCTCAGCAGTCGGCCGGTGTTACTTGTGATGGGGTCGAATGGCCGGGGTTACTTGTGGTGAGGTCGAATGGCCGGCGTTACTTGTGGTAGGGTCGAATGGCCGGCGTTACTTGTGGTGGGTTCGAATACTGAGGCTCTGACCCCTGAGCTGTAGCCACACCCGTTTATGAGCTTCATGCTTTCCCCAGCCTGGGATTTTCCAATGAAGTATTATATTTCAGGACAGAAACGGATCCAGGAATTGTCATGGGGTATTCGTCTGGAGGGGGCAATTTCCCTTGAGGGGTGTCACTGCGGAAGTATCGGAGGGGCGCCTTCGGCTGAAAAATTCGCCCAGCGGTAGGCGGTAAACCTGTGCATACTGGAGGGACACTTTACGCCCTCAGAATGGCACTTTTTCCTCTGAGTGGGTTGCTTTCTCATCGACAAATTTGCTGAACGTGAAGAGGAGGGAGGGTGGTGTGTGCACTGTCTCACCGGATAGACGCCTTTTCCCGTTCGGAGAGGCGTTGCCTTTCCATGGAGAGGAGGGGCACATGCCCCAAGTGGAACCTATATCCGCCTATGTCTCAGGAGCACCTTATTTTTTTCCTTGCACGTACCTAATCCAGAGATTAAAACTGCCACCCTGTCTTTCATTTAAACACCTCTTCCCTGCATCAACTTCCTACCTTAATGCATCTCACCGTAGGCCTAGCCTTCAAATTTGTTCCGTGCCCCCTTAGTCACACGTTTCCTTTTCTCCTGCCGTTCCCTGTGCTGACCTCGGTGTGTACAGCTGAGCGTCTGATGTCCCCGATTGCCGACGTTAGGGCGGCAGGACGACGTTACACCCGCCCAGCCGGTCGGTCACTGCCTTCAATTCTGTGTCCCCTTGGTCACACGTTTCCCATCTCCTGCCGTTCCTTTGTACACGTCTCTGTGCTGATCTTCAGTGCCAGACTGAGCGTCTGACGTCCCTGGATTGCCGACGTTAGGGCGGCAGGACGACGTTACACCCGCCCAACCGGTCGGCCACTGCCTCCACTTCCGGATCGCTCATCACATCAACGGGCATTTCTACAGGTACGCATGTTCGAGGTGTCGGTCGCTCGGTGATTAAGATGATCATCTGGAGTGCCACGGTCACGGGGTTCGATTCTCCGCGGTACCCGCCTTCCTGCCAATGTGAGGGGAAGGCGGCGCCATATGGTCTCAGATGCCGAGTGTGTCGTAAAGCCACAACCAACAATCCATTGATCCTGGCCTGGGCTCGAGATGAGGATCGGATGACCGGCGCTTCCTGTTGGAAGATCTATGCTTAGACTGCCCTCGATCGGGCAGGGGCAGGCGGGGCGCCAAGGTGCTCCCTGGGATTTGGTGTCCCGCTTAGTTTTTTTTTGTGCTCTAAGTAGGGTATACTAACAAGGTATGTAAGGTATGTCCAATTACCCTAAATGCAGCTCCTGGTGATCCACCTCAGGTGTTAAATAGCAGGATATCCTCTTTGTCTTTGAGAGTACGGAGGCGGTCCTTCCTGGTGGTTTCCTCGGCATCGTGCGATGAAACGCCGCATATCGCACGGCGTCGATGCGGTTGGATTCAGCGAAATAATATTAATACAAATAAAATCAAAATGTTTAGGAGCTCAAAGTTTACTATATATTCTGCTAATATCTGCAAATGCGCGATTAAAATGCTTGGCTTGGATGCTTGGATTGGATCAAACACTTGGACACTAATGGCCACCAGTTCGCACCCGTATACTTGAAAATAATTGTGAACATATCTAGCTTACCATCCAATAATTAATCTAGTCGTCACTATTACCTGGTCGCCACAATATCGCCAAATGCAAAGCATGGATCGCGTAGCCTGACACTAGCGCCAACTATAGGGAAATCCTGAACTATGGAAACGCTTAATTTGAAAGTTAATTTGCAGTATCGTTGGATTATGAAAGTGCATTGATTCTATTCGCAAGTGAATCTCCATTGTCCACGCTTTAACAAATCACTGGTAAGTTTATTTTGTTTCTATCGCTAACCGCAGCTCAAGATGCCAAAAATCCACATTTCGAAAGCAAAACTTCAATCGATCTGTGCGGGCAAAAAATATACAAATTTCAAAATAAGTTCATACCCCCGGAATCAGCATCAAAAACTGTATCCGAATAAGGGAAGTTAGGAAAACATTTCTTAAAAGTCTTTGAAAAGTCACCCTACCGACCGTATGCATCGCACCATATACCTTACAACATTGAAAGCCATCACAATCATTTTCATAAAACAGCACGCCAATCTGAATCGTCCCACGCAGTGGCTGAAGCACCGTAATCGATGTAATATATTTGCCGGACACACCCTGAGTATCGCCTAAGCCCCACAAAATGACACTCGAATTTGTGCCCGGTTATGTTCTTTTATTATGCGAAAGAGAGGTAAGGATTATCAAATGTGGCTCTAAGGGCTGCGCCCGGCCACTATCCAGTATTCCCATTGGCTTAAATAATCTAGACCGCAACTATTCAATACACAATAATAGTTTCTACCTGAATGTAACCCTGTCATCGCGGCTTTCGCCTTGAACTAGGCATTACCGAGCAACAGGAGCAACAGCAACGGTGTCCAATCCCAACCATGCGGTCCCGGTCCAGTCCACACTGCTCTTCACAAATGGATACAGTTGAGTGCAACATAATGTGTATATTGCCATCGTAGTGTAGAAGGGCCATCATAAAAAGGCATCCACAAAACTTAACAAAATGTTGACACACGCACACACATACGGCAAGACACTGCATCAATCGCCAAGTAGATTCCAAGATTATGCTATTTATTATGGTTTTTTCCGGAGCAGTCAGGTTCCCGATGTGAGAATACACTGCAAACAAAACAAGCGACGAAGAAGCTCGAGACGGTCAAGAAATTTACCACTGCAAACTAGCATAATATCAATTCGGAATCGTGCTGTAAAACACGTGATCGAGTCTAATTGGCATTCGTGCTCGACGTGATTCGGTCGAATAGCTAACATCCCTGAGCTGAACATCAAAATCTCATTCGAACACCGACTATGGGGGTGTTAAACCTGACAAGGTTCGGAAGCCCACAGATATATAAGTATATCAGGAACGCCGGTACACTCGCAGCATTTCGTGGCAGCAGCAGCGTGGCCCACAGTGAGGTGACACTGCGGTAGATCTTCACAGATCCTGGAGACAGCGGTAGGGACAGGGATCTCGAGACGATCTCAAAACACTCAACTAAAGACAAAAGATACCGTCCCACTCAGAACGTTTCATCAAGCGCATCAGACGCATGGAAGCCTCATCTTCAGGCTCGAAAACAGCATATCCCAAACCGAAAGTAACCTGATTGGTGTGATCAGCCCAAAAGATAGGTAGCACGGGAATTGCCGTGAGAGTTCTAATGTTGAACAACGAAGCGCATCACCGAACACAAATACGCCATCTTGCTTTCGTCCGTCAAGTCATGGACGAGTGTTAAAGCTCGCTTTATTTAATGGGTACCACCCGCCCGAAACATCGCGGGCGGAGCTCAGCAATCCGCAGGTGGTGGCCTGTGCTTCAGGGCGCATGAACTGCCAGTGTGTATTTCGCAGCAGAGGGAACAGGTGTTGATCTATTACCAACTGAATTCTGGAAATCGAGCCGGAAATTGTCTTGAGGCGATCTATACAAAGGAATATCACCATAGAAGCGAAAGGACCACCAAAATGTATCTTTAAAAGTAACTTCCACTGGGAACAATGATTGCGCGTTTTCCCCTGGATTCAAATGTTAATTATCATAAATCTTCTGAAGCACGAAACAACTGCAGAGTTTCCGGTAGACATGGCTAGAAATACAATAATTATGTGCTATATACCCTAGCATCTCAGCGATCCTTTGGGGTCTCATCCCGTTCCGTTAGTTTTTGTTTTATATTTCCAGGTCTAAGACTACCGAGAGTTTGATCTCGCAGACGCCCCCAGGAGCAAGGATGTTGTTTTATATACTTTTCAGGGGGAAAGTGCCTCCTCAATGTTGGTTTTACCCCCAATAATTTCAGCTGTTAACATGGGACCACATGGTGTGCCCCCCCCCCCTCAATCCATTTTGGCTGGCTCATTTCCTTCGTGTATTATCCCCACCCAATTATTTTCAGACATGAACGCCCGTGTTCCGAGGAGACAACTGTGCCTCCGGTTACTAGCAATGAGTGGCAGTTGTGGTGCTATTGTCTCATTTCCAATTATATGTATTGGGATTTGTGATGCCGCCGTCTCCAGTTACTAATGCTATGTGGTGAGAGCTAAGACGCTGATGTCTCCATGTATGCTGCCTCCGGTTATCAATGTCATGTAAGAAGAGCTGAGATGCTGCTGTCTCCGGTTATCCATGCTGTGCAGGGAGAGCTGAGATGCTGCCGTCTCTGGTTAGTATTGGAGCGTGTCGGAAGCAATGGTGCTGCTGTCAGGCATGTGACTCGATCCTGAGTCCCTCTGAGCCTTAGATACCACCACCATTTGATACCGAGCGAACGCGCCTATAGAGAACACAGCAGCGTCACAGACGATGCACCGCCGCACCCCTGGCGGCCAGTGCCCGAACTACGACCGTGGCTAACAAGGTGGTTCACAATCACACGTCGTCTTTCTTTCTGTAGAAACTTGGCTAAGGCATCGCGTAGCACTAGGACAGCTTCTCCACAATGTCGTTGCCCACGTCCATGGTCTGGTCGTCCACAAGAACCACGTCGAAGAGGTCCATGAACTTGGCCAAGCGGTCTTCACTCTGAAGACGTCGTGACACGGTTACGCCGGGAGCAAGCGACAGGAGTTTAGTGACACTGGTAAACAGTGACCAGTGACGCGTCGGCACGTGCCACAAGTTTGAGTACTGAAAATGATGTAAAATCAAACAAGATGTTGGGGACCTCCGACACAATAATTGTTGTATCCAAACGTGTTACTAAACGCATTCCGTAGCACAACACCCTATATATATACAATTCAACAAAATGACTGAATATGCATTTTTATACAAGGATGAATCATTGAGACGTACGGAATTGCAACTAAAATATGCCTAAACATAGGAAATGTATTGCTTACTGCATTAAGAACGGTAAAATTCTAGACACATACATACTAGGCTTCACGATGTTGAGTGACGGGCCAAATACTGAAATAATGCCAATTTGACGAGCGCAGCAATACATAATTGAAACGTTCAATTATTTTTGTATGCCAAAGCATTCAAAGCCGCGGGCAGGATCTAGATAGGATGATCCGAATGGGAGCATGGAATGTACTGGACACTCAAACACGTGGGCGTCGAGAAACACCCAATAAACAAACAAACAAACAAACAACTGAAACATGTGGGCAGCCCGATACCATCCCAAACCAATCCTCGCAGAAAGGGGGACCATTGGGCCAGATATTTCCAACACAACCCGTAAATGGCTTAAGATGTCGCTTTGAAATGAAGCCTATCTTGTCACAATTGGTGGGAGAATGTCTTCTCAAACAATGAACATCCACATTCATGCGGTCACGGGGTTCGGGCAGGCCAAGTCAGGTCACGGCATCCTCTTAATGCGATTTTTGGACGTACATTGAAGCATGTATCATGAACAAACCGGAGATGATACACCGAGAAGCTGACATTGGTATGCACACACATCATCAAATATAAATGCAAAACATACAAATGTGATGTGAGGCCAGGTTATCCGGTCAGACGAGCATTTCAACAGCAGCCAGGGAAACGTTGGGGCAGAGGAGATGACCACCCTGCCAAAAGGTTGCAGACGACATCCCTGTTCGCAGCAGTTCTTTACGTGCACCAACACGGAGCCAGCAGTACAACCAGCAGAACCACCTAACTGATGCCTGACCGACCGATCACGACTGATGACTGATGCCTGACTGACTGATCACGACTGATGACTGATGCCTGACTGACTGATCACGACTGATGCCTGACTGCTGATCACGACTGGTGACTGATGCCTGACTGCTGATCACGACTGATGCCTGACTAACTGATCACGACTGATGACTGATGCCTGACTGCTGATCACGACTGGTGACTGATGCCTGACTGCTGATCACGACTGATGACTGATGCCTGACTGCTGATCACGACTGGTGACTGATGCCTGACTGACTGATCACGACTGATGACTGATGCCTGGCTGAATGATCACGACTGATGCCTGACTGACTGATCACGACTGATGACTGATGCCTGACTGACTGATGACTGATGCCTGACTTACTGATCACGACTGGTGACTGATGCCTGACTGCTGATCACGACTGATGCCTGACCGACCGATCACGACTGATGACTGATGCCTGACTGACTGATCACGGCTGATGACTGATGCCTGACTGCTGATCACGACTGGTGACTGATGCCTGACTGCTGATCACGACTGATGCCTGACCGACCGATCACGACTGATGACTGATGCCTGACTGACTGATCACGACTGACGACTGATGCCTGACTGCTGATCACGACTGGTGACTGATGCCTGACTGACTGATCACGACTGATGACTGATGCCTGGCTGAATGATCACGACTGATGACTGATGCCTGACTGACTGATCACGACTGATGACTGATGCCTGACTGACTGATCACGACTGATGACTGATGCCTGACTGACTGATCACGACTGATGACTGCAGCACACCCGAGCCCAAACCATCTCCGTACTCACGTAGTCGTTGAGGAAGCCGAGGTGCAGAACAGCCTGAGGGTGGTCCACGCCATCGGCCATGTTGAGGTCGCCGACGTTGTCGCCCATCAGCAGAACGTTGTGTCGACCACGCAGTCGAGTAAAGTACTCGGACGAGTGTACAACGTTCTCGTTCTTGTTGTACATATGGATCATCTCGTCGTGAAATCCGATCATTTTACCCTGCCGGTGCACCGCCACACACAGGGTACTAATGACTTATTATGATGGTTCTCACAACGGCACGATACACTTTGATGCGTTTTTCTTCTTCAAATACATTTATCTTATGCTGTGTTCATAGCCAGTAAATGACGCGACAAGCAAGCGCCCCCTGTACCACTGGAACTACCCATCACCTGAATATTCACAAGGAATTCACCATCAGGAGCGGATATTACCAAATTCCCTTGAAGGCAGACAACAACTGAGCGTAGACACTGTAATTTGCCTTCGAAATTGCACTGAACATTCACTGGTGGCCTTCGACTTTCGGTTGTTAATTAGACCGACCATAAACTTGGAGAAAAAAACGTATCAAGCACAAAGCCGTCTCAAAATACTATTAAATTCCTCGCCAAGAAAAAAACAAATGGAAAATTATCCTTCATTTAACATCGCCTACCGCAACTATAGCCGAAAAATCACGAATAAGCAGACAGGTCTACAGCCATTCCAGTCGATGATCCTTTACCACCATCGCAATACGCAAACACAATTATTGCCACAATCGGTAAGCCTTTACCACCATCTGCCACACAGACACACTTATCGACGTCACAATCGATGAGCCTTTACCACCGTCGTGCCACGCAGACACACTTATCGACGTCACAATAGGTCAGCCATTACCACCGTCGTGCCAAGCAGACACGCTTATCGACGTCACAATAGGTGAGCCATTACCACATCGTGCCATGTAAACACACTTATCAAGATTGTGGGTTCGAATCTCACAACCGACGGAATTTACCGAGTCCACCCGCGATCAATCGGCGTGAGAGGTTGGCGACGCTATATAACCTAGCGGTTGAATGCGTCGTAAAAGAACCCAAGAGTAAACACACTTATCAACGTTACAATCGGTGAGCTTTTACCACCATCGCGTCATGCAAACAAACATATCGACGTCACAATCGGTGAACATTTTCCACCATCGTCCACACAGACACACCTATCGACGTCACAATTGGTGAGCCTTTTCCACCATCGTCCACACAGACTCACCTATCGACGTCACAATTGGTGAACCTTTACCACCATCGCGCCATGCAAACAAACTTATTCACGTCACAATCGGTGAGCCTTTGCCATCATCGTGCCACACAAACACACCTATCGACGTCACAATCAGTAAGCCAAACCACTGCCAAGCAAACACACTTATCGACGTCACAATTGGTGACGTCGCGAGCCACTGACCTCATTGTCGAAGCGCATGTAGTTTGAGACGACCTTGATGTTGTCATAGTTTTCGGCGTGTTTGTCCAGTACGGCATGAATCAGGTCACCCAGACCGGCCGAGAAAATAAGCACCGGCACACCCAGCAGATGAAGTTGTGCCAGCAGCCGGTCAGTGCCCTCCCTGGGGTCAGGTCACAGTGCTGGTCAGGCCAACTGGTAAAGTACTACCAGCCCGTCAGTGCTCCCCTCCCGCCCTGGGGTCGGGGCACAGCGCCGGTCAGGCCAACTGGTGAAGTCGTTACAGTTACAATTAGGTTGAGTTACAGTTATTGAGTTACAATTGAGATAACACTGATGGAACATAATACATTAATGTACCAGCATCCTAACGACTTATTTCCTCCATTGCGGGCTGGCAACGCCATCACGTTAGGAATGTCTCATGAGCTTGGTCGGCGTGTTCAGCTTCCCAGCTCACAGACTCAGTATGGGCAGGTGTTCACAGGTCCACGTCTAGAGGACTGACCTCAGTTGGGCAGATGACTGCTGCACGATCTTCACCAGGTCCTGCTTCTTCAGCCCCGTCTTTAGCATCACATCGTGCGCTTGCGTGTACCACTCCACCGCCTACCGGACACAAGTATGGTCATTGGATAACGACAATGCTATTATTCAGTCCCTTAGTGTTTATCATCTCGCTTATATTAATACTATAAAGAAATACTTGTGTTCCCCTTTGCGGTCGCCAGTTACCACAAACTTCAGGGAAAATGGCACCCAACAAGACTGCTCCGCCGTCCGGAGGTAACTGGGGGTGCCGGGGAGGATGGTGATACAGATGTTGGATACGACACGACCACTGCGCGTCACGCGTTCCACTGTGCATCGACACCCCCCATTGACTAAGCATGGCGTTTCAGATTGTCGCGTGTAACAGCCGCGTCACGTATTGGCAGCCGGCTCGGCAGTACCGGGCGCCGACCGCCGCAGCCGGCTCGGCAGTACCGGGCGCCGACCGCCGCAGCCGGCTCGGCAGTACCGGGCGCCGACCGCCGCAGCCGGCTCGGCAGTACCGGGCGCCGACCGCCGCAGCCGGCTCGGCAGTACCGGGCGCCGACCGCCGCAGCCGGCTCGGCAGTACCGGGCGCGCCACGCGACCGGCTCGGCAGTACCGGGCGCCGACCGCCGCAGCCGGCTCGGCAGTACCGGGCGCCGACCGCCGCAGCCGGCTCGGCAGTACCGGGCGCCGACCGCCGCAGTCGGCCGAAACCACGATTGCAAATGGATGGAGAACACCATTTAGGGGTTTCTCCATGCAGAGGCGCCAACAACGGGGCCGCCTTGAAGTCTCAAATACCAGGTGCGGCATACAGGGAGTCGGTCTCCTTCAAATAATACCGTTCGAATAGCTCATTTCATGGAGCGCTGGCCTGCAATAGTTTCTCCTGTTCTGGTAAGACAGGGTTCGAGTCGCTACATGCGTTCACATTTAGCCCCCGGCTGGGTGGGTCATCTGGTAGCTGGTCCCATAAGGCCCGGGACGAGGTAGCATGACGATCGTGTCGGTGGTATTGATGGCATGTTAACATTTCGGTTAAAACTGTGCCGTCAAATTGGAAATCTCAGATCGCGTGGGCACATCAGGGTTTCGATAGCAAAACAGCTTACGGCAGACTACCATCGCACAACGGAACATCATCAAACACTAATTCAATTGATATAAAGAAGCTATCAGTATTTTTTTAACCAGATGAACCTCAATTTTCAGTCATTACAGACCACAAGCGTTCTCCGCAATTTCAATAGCACGACCCGCCGTAGAGAACATTGCCGTTTCAACTTCAACAATTCCGCCAGACGGTGTTTTTCTTTGCCAGGATGATGCCATCTTTCCCAATTTGATGACAGTTCGTCCGATGTGGCCAGTTCCTGCTCGTCTATGGGCACCTTCTTGGGCCTCTTACCTTGGGCACCTTCTGCTCGATGGTGAGATGCGGATCTATCTCAATAGGATAGTAGATATCTCGCAGTCTGTTGGTCTCATCTCGGTACATCTGTGGCATCATCTCTGAATGGTCCAGGATCTCTGTGGAAACAGGCACCACATGTCACGCGCACATACGCATACACATGCTCACAAGTACTCACAGTTCCAACCGATACGTGCGAGTGTGGAGCGCACTGAACTGACGGTAGCGCGGTCTGACGGCAACTGAGGGGAACGCTTCCGCATCACACAGTGGACCGCTGTTCACGTCGCCGAAAGCGGTACTTGTATTCATAGTTACAAACCGGTGAAAAGGCGGCTAACTCTACGGACGTGGTATGGTAAGTGTGTTCAATAGACATGCAAACATAGGCATGCAAACATAGGCATGCAAACATAGGCATGCAAAAATAGGAATCTCAAATAGGCATCACAAATTGCCATAACAAAATAGTCATCTAAAAATAGGCGTTAGTGTTTACTGGAACGAATACCAAGTGGAGTGCCGTGGAAAGACGTGGCCTTACAACAAACAAACAAACAAAAAACACCATCTGAACCCGCCCAATAAGAATTGATACAACCCACCCCACAACACGGAAGATCCTGATCCAGACAATTTCTCAGTGACCTATGAAGAGCTGGCTGTTGAGGTTGGGGCTTAGGGACGTACTAGCAATACGACAATCATATAGCGTCATTTTCAACCAGGAGCGTTCAAAGCGACGCATAGAACAGCTAAACGATTTTGACAGAAACTTGCTGTGCAAGTTTCACTCTTGGTCACGTGCATTGGGCCTATCCAACACAATACTCGTTGACAGGCAGTGAAAGAAAACGCGGATAAAACCACCCAGACAGGGCGGGGAACAAAATTCGCCACCTCAACACCGTCACTGCCAGAGACTAGGTCAGCATCGTGGAATTCCAAAAGCGAAGTCGCAACCAACACGCAATAGACACCTGCTTTTGAGTTCCTAGAACAGAGTTTCGACTTAATAAACTGGCTTCAGTACAACGACAGTGTTCGCCTGCAAAGCTGCACCCTGCATCCGTTTTTTGGCGTTGATTTCACGAGAGAGAAAAACTTGCAAACATTTCAAGTTTCCATATTTCAACATTGTGTTATATCGGTCATATTGTCAACTTCTTTCCACGTCGCAGCAGGTCTTGGCTCCATACTCTTCACCTTACGAAAATCGATTTTAGGACACTAAGTCAGGTGGCAGTAATAGTCGGGTGGTGCCGGCAGCAGGGATGTCAGTCTTACCAAAGCACGTGGCGGCTATGGGTCCATCCGTGTCGCGGGTGCGCGTCAGGGTGCGGTCAAAATCAGTGACCACCTGCAATACACGGCACCGACCGGCTTAGTGCCCCGCCGGCGTCAGCATGCTGACACCAGCCTGGCGCGCACTGCCACAGCCATGCGCCAACTACGAATACCGGCACACCACGCACAGCCTCCACCGGTCCAGCAGCCAAACCGACGCACGTCAAACAGACGCCGGCCTCAATGAACTGCGCAGAGTGAAGGGGAGAGACTGGCAGGGTCTGCCGTGTCTCAGCTCTGCTCTGCTGTGATGACGGGCAGAGGTGCCACGCAGCAGTCCAGCTCTGTGACAGCCAGTGTTGGCGTGTCGTTTGGAGTACGTCCGTCGGGCGGAGGCTCATGTGCACTCACCCCAGGTGCACGCACACCGTCGGCCGTTGTCGTGCACTCGGGTCATGGTGTGGTCAAAGTCCAGGATGACCTGGCCGTGACAGGTGAGACGGTGCCGTCAGAGGGCGGACCGGAGGCACACCACGACACATACACAGGTGCTGTCAGAGGGCTGACCAGAGGCACACCACGACATATACACAGGTGCTGTCAGAGGGCTGACCAGAGACACACCACGACATATACACAGGTGCTGTCAGAGGGTCGACCAGAGGCACACCACGACACATACACAGGTGCTGTCAGAGGGCTGACCGGAGGCACACCACGACATATACACAGGTGCTGTCAGAGGGCTGACCAGAGGCACACCACGACATATACACAGGTGCTGTCAGAGGGCTGACCAGAGGCACACCACGACATATACACAGGTGCTGTCAGAGGGCTGACCAGAGGAACACCACGACACATACACAGGTGCTGTCAGAGGGCTGACCAGAGGCACACCACGACATATACACAGGTGCTGTCAGAGGGCTGACCAGAGGCACACCACGACACATACACAGGTGCTGTCAGAGGGCTGACCAGAGGCACACCACGACACATACACAGGTGCTGTCAGAGGGCTGACCAGAGGCACACCACGACATATACACAGGTGCTGTCAGAGGGCTGACCAGAGGAACACCACGACACATACACAGGTGCTGTCAGAGGGCTGACCAGAGGCACACCACGACATATACACAGGTGCTGTCAGAGGGCTGACCAGAGGCACACCACGACATTTACACAGGTGCTGTCAGAGGGCTGACCAGAGGAACACCACGACACATACACAGGTGCTGTCAGAGGGCTGACCAGAGGCACACCACGACATATACACAGGTGCTGTCAGAGGGCTGACCAGAGGAACACCACGACACATACACAGGTGCTGTCAGAGGGCTGACCGGAGGCACACCACGACATATACACAGGTGCTGTCAGAGGGCTGACCAGAGGCACACCACGACATATACACAGGTGCTGTCAGAGGGCTGACCAGAGGAACACCACGACACATACACAGGTGCTGTCAGAGGGCTGACCAGAGGAACACCACGACATTTACACAGGTGCTGTCAGAGGGCTGACCAGAGGAACACCACGACACATACACAGGTGCTGTCAGAGGGCTGACCAGAGGCACACCACGACACATACACAGGTGCTGTCAGAGGGCTGACCAGAGGAACACCACGACATATACACAGGTGCTGTCAGAGGGCTGACCAGAGGCACACCACGACATATACACAGGTGCTGTCAGAGGGCTGACCAGAGGAACACCACGACATATACACAGGTGCTGTCAGAGGGCTGACCAGAGGAACACCACGACATATACACAGGTGCTGTCAGAGGGCTGACCAGAGGCACACCACGACATATACACAGGTGCTGTCAGAGGGCTGACCAGAGGAACACCACGACACATACACAGGTGCTGTCAGAGGGTCGACCAGAGGCACACCACGACACATACACAGGTGCTGTCAGAGGGCTGACCAGAGGCACACCACGACATATACACAGGTGCTGTCAGAGGGCTGACCAGAGGCACACCACGACATATACACAGGTGCTGTCAGAGGGCTGACCAGAGGCACACCACGACATATACACAGGTGCTGTCAGAGGGCTGACCAGAGGAACACCACGACACATACACAGGTGCTGTCAGAGGGCTGACCAGAGGAACACCACGACATATACACAGGTGCTGTCAGAGGGCTGACCAGAGGCACACCACGACATATACACAGGTGCTGTCAGAGGGCTGACCAGAGGCACACCACGACACATACACAGGTGCTGTCAGAGGGCTGACCAGAGGAACACCACGACACATACACAGACGGTGCCGTCAGAGGGCGGACCGGAGGCACACCACGACACATACACAGACGGTGCCGTCAGAGGGCGGACCGGAGGCACACCACGACACATACACAGACGGTGCCGTCAGAGGGCGGACCGGAGGCACACCACGACACATACACAGACGGTGCCGTCAGGGGGCGGACCGGAGGCACACCACGACACATACACAGACGGTGCCGTCAGAGAGCGGACCGGAGGCACACCACGACACATACACAGACGGTGCCGTCAGGGGCGGACCGGAGGCACACCACGACACATACACAGACGGTACGGTCAGAGGGCGGACCGGAGGCACACCACGACACATACACAGACGGTGCCGTCAGAGGGCGGACCGGAGGCACACCACGACACATACACAGACGGTGCCGTCAGGGGGCGGACCGGAGGCACACCACGACACATACACAGACGATGCCGTCAGTGGGTAGATAGGGCGGCACGCCACATACACAGACGGTGCCGTCAGAGGGTAGATAGGGCGGCACGCCACATACACAGACGGTGCCGTCAGAGGGTAGATAGGGCGGCACGCCACATACACAGACGGTGCCGTCAGAGGGTAGATAGGGCGGCACGCCACATACACAGACGGTAGATAGGGCGGCACGCCACATACACAGACGGTGCCGTCAGAGGGTAGATAGGGCGGCACGCCACATACACAGACGGTAGATAGGGCGGCACGCCACATACACAGACGGTGCCGTCAGAGGGTAGATCGGGCGGCACGCCACATACACAGACGGTGCCGTCAGAGGGTATATCTGGCGGCACGCCACATACACAGACGGTGCCGTCAGAGGGTATATCTGGCGGCACGCCACATACACAGATGGTGCCGTCAGAGGGTAGATAGGGCGGCACGCCACATACACAGACGGTGCCGTCAGAGGGTATATCTGGCGGCACGCCACATACACAGACGGTGCCGTCAGAGGGTAGATAGGGCGGCACGCCACATACACAGACTGTGGTGTCAGAGGGTAGATAGGGCGGCACACCACATACACAGACGGTGCCCCGTCAGAGGGTATATCGGGCGGCACGCCACATACACAGACGGTGCCGTCAGAGGATAGATAGGGCGGCACGCCACATACACAGACGGTGCCGTCAGAGGGTAGATAGGGCGGTACGCCACATACACAGATGGTGCCGTCAGAGGGTAGATAGGGCGGCACGCCACATGCACAGACGGTGCCGTCAGAGGGTATATCTGGCGGCACGCCACATACACAGACGGTGCCGTCAGAGGGTAGATAGGGCGGCACGCCACATGCACAGACGGTGCCCCGTCAGAGGGTATATCGGGCGGCACGCCACATACACAGATGGTGCCGTCAGAGGGTAGATAGGGCGACACGCCACATGCACAGACGGTGCCGTCAGAGGGTATATCGGGCGGCACGCCACATACACAGATGGTGCCCCGTCAGAGGGCGGACCGCTCCACGCCGCACACACAGACGCCGCATCACACACCCGACCTGTCCCAGCAACTCTGACTTTGGCGGGGGGATGGATGGTTGGTTGGTTGGTTGGTTATTGGTTTTACGACACGTCAATCGTTGAGTCATATAGCGTCGCCAATCTCTCACGCCGATTGGTCGCGGGCGATGAGTAGCGACAGGTGGGACTCGAACCCACAATCTTTCGATTGTGAGGCGAGCATCTTACCCCTAGACCACTCGTCCCCCGGGGGGGGGGGGGGGTGGAAAGAGCAGCACTCGGTTTGTATCTATTTGTGAGGCACTAAAATGAAGTGGGTCGCTCCCTGTGTTAATTGAAGCATCACTGGAAGTGAGGAAGACTACCTGGAGGTTCAGCCACCACAATGTTGTGCTTGTTGTAATGCCCTGCAGGCCATACCCACTGTTAGCGGACGCAGCACTTGATACGACACGGCCACCCCACCGACCCTCTAAACGCCAACGAGCTCGATGGCTGGTTTCCGGCCTTGGCAGAGTTCATTGATGGCCGCATTATTGTCTGACCAGCCAGCCAGGTTTCGGTACTGAAGCTACTGTCCGACCTTCTCACGGTGTGGAAATTGCACTTGGTAACGTCAACACTCGGGGATAAAAGTACAAATTGTAGTTGGGACAACACATTATATCATCGAGTACCGCACACGGTAAAGGACGGAGTGTTGCCACGCCTTTTCTGGGAGAGAATGAACCCTCGGTTCATAGTTATTTTTTACATGCAAAAGGAGCAATGTTAGCTATAAAGGTAAAAACTGTGATGGCGTTACATGCCCATAATCGCCGGCGTTGACGTCCATAACTGCAGAACATTTCACCTCATAACCACAACGGCATGTTTCACAGACAGAATCACGACATAGTGTGGTTCAATAGCATTGCAACAATGTGTACTATGCCGCCGAAGTAATGAGGTGCACAAACATGGGTGCTGATTTGTGAAAATTATTGGAATGGAGGGGGGGGGGGCAAAATAAAGGCAATGGGAAGAACAAAATGCATTGGGGACACATTCCATAGGCTCTCATGCTAAAAGTTGAAATTATTGGGGGAGCCGACATTGAGTGGGCACTTACCACCTCAAAAGTATATAAAACAACATCACTGTGCACCAAGTAGTTTCATCACACAAAAAGACGGCCGTAGGGTACTTTTGATGGTACTTCATGAACATGATGCATGGCAGGAGACGATAGTTTCGGTTGTAGGCAGTCGTCAGCAGGCAGCCTGACCGACCTCGTCAGGAGACGGACCACTGTCAGGAGACGGACCACCATCAGGAGGCGGACCGCCGTCAGGAGGCGGACCACCGTCAGGAGACGGACCACCGTCAGGAGACGGACCACTGTCAGGAGGCGACTAGTCAGGAGACGGACCACCGTCAGGAGGTGACTAGTCAGGAGGCAGACCACCGTTAGGAGGTGGACCACGGACAGGAGGCGAACTACTGTTAGGAGGAGGACCGCAATCAGGAGGCGGACCGTCGGCAGGAGGGCCGGGACCACCGTCAGGAGGCTGACCACCGTCAGGAGGCTGACCACTGTCAAGAGGGGGACCACCGTCAGGAGGGACAGAGCCACCGACATGAGTGGAGGGAAGACCATCAGAAGGCGAACCACCGTCAGGAGTCTGAGCACCGACAGGAGGGGCGGGCCACCGACTGGAGTGGCGGTACCATCGACAGGAGGGGCGGGACCACCGACTGGAGGGGCGGGACCACCAACAGGAAGCGGACACAGTCGGGAGGCGGACCACCGACAGGAGGGGTGGGAATACCGTCAGGAGGCGGAGCACCGACAGGAGGGGCGGAACAACCGACATGAGGAGCGGGACCAACGTCAGGAGGCGAACCATCGACAATAGCGGCTGGATCACCGATTGATTTATTGATTATTTGGGTTTAAGGGCGCGCCGACTGCAGGGTCATTTGGCGCCCACTGGATCACCGACAGGAGAGGCGGTACCATCGACACGAGGCGGACCACCGTCAGGAGGTGGGGCTATCATCAGGAGGCGAACCATCGACAATAGGGGTGGGACCACCGACAGGAGAGGCGGTACCATCGGCACGAGGCGGACCACCGTCAGGAGGTGGGGCTATCATCAGGATGCAGTCAGTCAGTCAGGCTATGGTCTGAAGGTGGTACGTGGTGGCCCAGCCTGCTGGGAGACGGATCGTTGTTGCAAATACTCAAACCCGACGATTGTCCTGGACCAAAACTGACGAGTCAACTTGTGATACCTTAGTTTCCTAAACAACTTTAAACTGGCAATTGCTGTTCAGGTACGGCAAAGCTCCCAATGTCCATCGACAGCATTGTAGTGCAAAGGCAGCAGAATGTTAAAATACTCTTCAAACATACTGGTAGAATTTATAGATGGATCATTTTACCTGGAGTTTAGAGCTGCCATCTGCTATGATCTGGTTGATAATTTTTGCAACTTTTTCCGGATGCTTCATCTTGATACTTGGTTTATGAAATGATGTCATCTGAAAACATAAATGCACATATTTGGATCAGTTTACAAGATGAACGCAGACGTCTGAAACCCCTTCAGGCTAAGGATTATTCATCATTGGTCAACATTTGTCTCCACACTTCCAGACGATGCACGATGCAGCTCATTGTTCTCAATTTGACTTGTTTAAGCCAATATTTTTGGGGAAGTGAAAAAACATTCACATTTTACCCCTTTTAACAATCCTCTTCTCTTTTTCAGATTCAACCTTCTTCCCTGCAAATTATCCTGATGAAATTTAAGAGACGCTCAGATCCTGCCATTTCGATAGCGATCCAACGAAGGTGCATGAAAAACCCAGATAGACATGTGAAACCAGTTGGATTTTTTTTAATGTCTGGGTTTAGAATGGTCGACCATCTGGAGAATGGCTAACATTGACGGGCAGTGGTCTTTGGGGAGGGGTGGGGGAGAATTAGGGAAGTGTCAATTGTGATGTATTTTATAGTCTACCAATTTTTACTTCGTGGAAGTTTCGAGTGTGATGTCTTACAGTCTCTGCCGTGCTTAACTGCATTGAAGTGCCACATTCCTCACTGCTCGTGTCCTGTGTTTGAAATTTTGTGAAAAACATTAATTGTCTTCTCTTTGAATATACAATCTGACGACGGAGCCACTAGGAGCTCCGAAAGCTCATGAATTGTTTTAAAAAGGATCATCCCAGACATATCATTATCACTATTCTTCCATGTCTGGCTCACTTTCATCTCCAAGACAGAATTGTAAAAAATATATAACCCGTCTTTGCCGGGACAATTGTTGCACTCATTCAGCATGCTATTTCTGCTGCTTGAACTGCAAACCGCATGATCAATAAGATCATTCGTACTTAGTTCTGGTACGTATATTATTAGTTTAGATTATTATTGTCGGATATTGATGTACACATACACATGCACACTGTATGTACATGTGCAATGAATGGGTGCCACTTCTGTCAGCGAATATCCTGTTCTTTGTTCTTGGTTCAGCAAACTTTGCAAAGCCAATTAAAGATTGGTAGCACTCGCTCTGTCTTTCCGGGGGCTCGTATCATCTAAAATAGCGGCACCGCTTCCATGATACTCTTGACGCTGCTGTTTGGCTGACTCCGGTCACTTCCCGGCTCGATCGGCGGCAGTGAGTTTGGAATTGTATCCAAGAGCAGTTAGCAAACAAGTCATCGTCTTACTTAACGCAGGGTCATCAACTCTTGCACTTAACTTGCTGGTTACCCTTTTCAATTCTTCCTGATCAGTCTTTGTGCCTCCCAAGACGATCGACACATTTGAGGAACATGGTTCGTAGTTTATAAGACACAGGCGATTTTTTCGTGTGTTCCCCGACCCGAACAGCATTATTCGGAATACGTCATGCGTATATGCACCTGTTAAAACAAGTGCGTTGAATTCCGAACACGGACTTAATGAGCATTTTAAGCCAACAAGATTGCATTTAGCAGGGTCGGATCCAGTAATTATCGTTGGGAAGGGGCACATTTCCTCGGAGTGGTGCCTTCGGCGGGAAAACTCGCTGAGTGGGAGAGGTGTACACTGAAGCTTACTGAAGGGGCACCTTTTTGTCCCAAAGGGGCGCATTTTTCTCAGAGATGCATTTGTGGCTAACACATCTGTTCAGCTTAGGGTGGAGAGAATGCACCCTAGACTTCCTGAAGGGGTGTTTTCCCCGGACGGAGGGGCCCACCTATCCATAAGGGCGAGGAGGAGGGGCTGCAGCTCACTGCTTCTAGCAGACTGAGCTCGAACTAAGACTGGCGACCAGCCGGCGCCGCCGGACGTCACAAGCCACGAGTCAGGTCACGGCGATGTCATTCATCCGCTGTCCTCAGCATCCTGTACGGCTCGAACAGTGGGAAAAACGGAGGAGGCCTTTGCCTGACACTTGTTCACGCCCGCAAAAAAAACAGTGTATGCTGAGTGGGAAGGAGAGAACAGAACACCTTCCAGCCTATATCTCGGCTCCCGTCTGGTGCCATTATCATGAGCAGCAGAGGGGGCGGGAGGCACGCCAGCGAGGTCGCGGCCACCAGCCGTCCAGAAGGCGTGGTCGAATAGCAACGGTGTCCCTGCCCGCCCAGTCGGCCGAGCATCAGACGGCTGCTGAGTGCTGGTGCAGCACCGTTCCCGCCCAATTCCCGGCGCACATTGGCGCGCACAGCACTCAGGAAAGACGCAGATTGGATTTGCGTGAAATGTTAAGCCAGCTGGAGCCAAGAACACGACACCGGGGTGGATGCCTAGTAAACATGCCGATGCCGGCCCGCCGTTGGCATGTGTCGGGGCGAGCTCGGCATCTCGTAAGCAGCATGCCGACATCCGGCCGCTGTCGGCCCGATATCGAAAAACTAACCTGGAATATCAACATATATTGGGTTGAGTTCGGCAAATCAATAGCGGTCAGCCAAAGTCGGGCCGTCGTCCGACATTTCACTCCCCAGCCGACAGCGAGCCGCTATCGTCCTAACAGCAGCCCGTCATCTTTCCGACGTCGGCCTCACGTAGTTTACATGTCGGCTGGGTGTCGACTGCATCTCGGCACGAGCGGACATTCCCCCCGCCCCCTCCCAGCTGACAGCGGGCATCGGCATGTTCTCTGGGCAGAACTTGGGTTGAATGTGACACGTGCCCCACAACTGTTCACATCTAGTGCACATGGCTACATGTGAAGGATACTAACAATGCCAAACTGGTGGACGACGATGGTGATGATGAAGAAGCTGTTGCTGACATCGTGTGTGAGGCATATGCCAGTGTCATGCCTGCTTAGTGTTAGTTAACTAGTTTGTGTTGCATAGTGCTTGTGCCCGTGGAGGACTTGAGCAGCGATGTTGGAACATCTGCGTCAATTGTTCGCCGCAGACGGTGCTGCCTTCGCCAATCATCGCTGCCATGTTCTTGTGTGGAGATGGGCAGTTGAGCTCTCCTCCGGTGTATCAGAGGCTTTGCAGGTTGTTGCTTGCAAATATACCAGGGACAGATGAATGGGGGGAGGGCACTGTAGGCATGTGTCCCATCCCATGAAAAGGTGGCACCCATCCGGCCAGGATAGCATGCCTTTGAGCATGCCCTTCCCCTCCCCCACTGAAATGATTTTTCAGCAGAAGTTGCTCCTTTTGGAGAAAAATTGTGCCCTTCTGAGATGAAAAGGTGCTAGAATATGCCCCGCCCCTGCTCAATTTTTTTTATTCAGCCAAAGGCACTCCTCCAAGGAAATGTGCACCCCACATGATAAACCCTCAATCAGTGCCTGAAATATACCATGTTTACTCGGTTGTTTGGTCCAATGGCAAGCATTTAAGATGCTCGTTTGTGTCAAGGCTCTGCAGGTAGATTATGATGGGGCAGGTAGGCAGTGGGAAACTTACTTCGCGAGTTGGGAGTCGGAGTGCATACCGACTTCTTCCGGAGTACATCTTCATGGACAAATTATTTTTGATGCATGGAATCTGTTTACTGGTAGCCAACGTGAAAAGCCTAAGTAGCCAGTGCCTACGTAATATGCATAAGTAATATGCGTTGTCATTTTTATCAAATCAAATGTCAAAGCATAGGAAAAAGAAGCAAACAATGGATGGCACTGCCCAGCAGCAGATCATTATAATCAGCACAGCTTTGTCTATCATAACTCACAAGAGCAATGCACTTCCCTTTCACTGTTGGTTTCAGTACAAGGCTAGCATATGAAAACGAGCAAAAATGCTTCACACTTCACCCTCAGTTGAGAGCACATACCTACCCAAGCAGCCAATTCCCTACATAATACAAACCCACCTCCACTACCACACATGCCAGTCGGATGTGATAGAGGTGCAATACCTTGCATCGATTGGTTGACAGACAGATTTCAGAACAGAAAACATTACCGCAGCCAATTCTGATAGTGGCCTCGGGACTCTGGAGGACGTCTCTTAAAACCGTCAAATTTTCCAACTATATGGGTGGCACAACCCAGGTTTTTGGAGACGTGGCTCCAGAGGCTCCAGAGTCAGAGTAACCAGAGCACATTGTACTCAGTGCACAGGCAGCAAGGGCTGTTGTTGTCATCTATGTTTCCGGTGGTTGAGATTCAGATAAGTGTGTGAAGATGTGTTCTGGCTGCTGACTGCTACAAATAGTGGTTAGTTTGAGTGGTAACCTGAAGTAGAATAACCAGCATCTTTGTGGGTGTCATTGTGTTTGTTTTCATTGATATCTTTGTTCCCACATTTGTGTTAGAGTACATGTGAAACCCATCCTATCCAGTATGAACCCAGAGTGCAAAATGTTTTCAGAGATAGTTAGTTATTAGGGCTTTAGGGTGCATCGACTGCATTGGTCATTTAGCACCCAGTTTTCAGAGATAGAATCTCTGAAGAAGTGCCTTAATTCCCACCCTGCAGCGAGGTCCATTGGTGATGCAAGGCCAACAGGGTCAGAGTGAGGTCAACCAAACTCCAATTCCCAGTAATACAGTGATAATGTGTAATCACCAATACCTGGGGCTGTCCCCCCTCCCCCAATCAGGGATGGAAGTATGGCTTCTCCCTGAAGGCACCCCTTCAGGGACATTTGCAGTGGTGTCCCATGGAGAAAATAGTGACCTTCCAGATGAATGCCCTGATGCTATTACTGGATCTGCCCCTGCCCCCACTGGGAAATTTCCACTGGGGTAGGGGGGTGATTGCAAGTATTGCCTGAGTGAGAAGTACATATACAACCATCATCCTGACTATCAGGTCAGATCAAGTGCACCTTCTTTAATAAAATACAAATATCACTACCCATCATTTAATGCACTTTCTCTATCTGCCCATGCCGAGCTCATATAGAGCTGTTCATAAATAAATGTGTCAATGATTATCATCAGAAAATCCCACAGAAACATAAAAATGAGGTTTTGTGATAACATAAAACATTTCTGTAGGAGATATATGAAATTCATTCAAGTGTTTGGGAAAGAACACACCAAGTGTTTATAATCAAACATAACCACATTTTCATGTTTGGAATACAACACAACACTATGAAATAATTGTCTGCCTTAAAGTTGCTTTTTGCAAGTGGTTAGAGTATTTTCATTGAAAGAACTATTGATAACTGAACTGAGTATGGATAGCTTGCTCATTTGTGTTTGGTAAATACTGCACAATTACTGGTTTGACCATAAAGAAGCAAAGTACAGCCATTTGTTGCATGATGTCTTACATGTTTGGAAACCTCCCCTCTTCCCCCACTTACCTACCTACCCAGGTACCTAGGTAGGTACCTAGTTAGTTATATGATCTACAGTAAGAAGGCTACCTGCATACCTACTCACAACTGTTCGTAGAGTAGGTAGGTACATAGGTAGGTAGGTACCTAGTACCCCATGTTGATAATGCCAGCAATACGACAGTGTCCATTGTTGACATTCACTGTATATAGGTACTTACCCCTTTCATGAGACCTTCCAACTTCATCTTTACACACGAGCAGGCTACAGACGCACTGACAGCTATCAAAGCACTGAGGGGAGTCCCAGGCGATATATACCGGGGGGAGTCCAAGTTGTTCCGGGCCTGTGACGTAGCCAAGGCTATACTCGGCAGCACCTTGCGTGCAATGTCAAGCCAAAACGGCCAATATTTTCCACGGCTTTACGCAGGAAATGTGTATTGTATGTAGGCAAATTTGACATCATGCGAATGCCTGAAGAATTCTACATACGAATCTGGAACGCTTTTACTTGCATCGCCTGGAAAAAGTATGTTTCCTTGTCGGTAAACGAGGACACTACACAAAACCGGCCGGCAGACTCCCGGAGGGCGGGGCCTAGAGTCGTTGCCATGACGACCAGCTGGCCCTCAAGGCCAGCCGTGCGCCGTGTCTCGACAGAAAAGGAAGCTGCTGCTAAATGAAATTGCCAGGAATCTGCTAGATTTGGAATATTCTACTATAGGATTCTATAATCTGCCAGATGTCCACCAGATTCTAGTAGAATATCGCATATTCGGGGATTTTCCCCGATATTGGTAGGCTCCCTCTACCGTCCGTTTTAGCTCGTGTTGTCACCCCCGTTCGAGAGCGGAAGAGAGGACAGACGGGGGGGGGAGCTAATTGCGCCATAGCTTCTTCCCTTCAGTGGCAGGAGAATTTCCGAAAAGTAACCACAGAAGACCGCCTGAAATGATCTGACCGCCCCTAGACCGCAATAGGAGGCCCTTTGTCGTCATAAGAGGTCCCATAGCCGCCACAGGAAGCCAATAGCTGCCACAAGAGGCAGGGACGGATCCAGGAATTGTCATCTGGGGGAGGGGACACGTGCTTGGAGTGGCGCCACCGCGAAAGCAGCTTGAGGGGTGCCTTTCCTGCCGAGAGGCGCCTGTGGCTGAAAAATTCGAGCGTGTTGGGGTGCACTCGAGCCTTCGCGGAGGGACGCGTTTTCCTGGTCGAAGGGACGCCACCTTTCATGGGGGGGGGGGCATGTGTCCCAACTTCCGTCCCTGGATCCGCCACCGACAGGAGGCCCCATATATCCCACGTAATATATATTTGTGCATTTGTGTGTATATATATATATATATATATATTGTGTGTGTGTGTGTGTGTGTCTGGTACATGAATGGTTAAAAAGCAATCTGCACCAATGAGCCGCAAGACATTATTGCAAATGATTATGCCCTTTATTTGCATGCTTACGGTTAAGCCTACACATGAATGGATGCACGCGTTTGGTTTGTGGGTGCATATGCAGTCTGTATATATTGGTGGCAAATTGTGAAAATAATTGGTGTGGCAGGGGGTGTTTGCTGATACCCGCTGATGACATCTGTTCGCTATGTCTGTGTGCAGGAAGCTGGCTGCATCTGTCATTGAGGATGCAAGTCACAAATTGGAAAATTGCATAAAAATGGTGACCTTCGACCCAACTGCAGATGTAGCGTCCTGCTTGCGTGGTTCATAAAACTCCCCGAATACGAATATATCGAGTGCGAATACGTTCTTAGTACGATTTTCACGTGTATTTGCGCATACGTATTTCAAGTACGAATGTATCGCGAATTTATAACGTAACCGAGTAACAATGGCAGCAGCACGACTACCTGCGTGGATCGCCAACTGTGGTTGGTGAGAAAAAATACAGACATGAACTCACAATATGAGAATCTTTCACCTGTAACTTCGCCTGCTTTCATTCATCACTCGCATCGCAGCCGTAATGTACGAGTGGTCTGCGCACACGTGGTGACCGTCTGTCACAGCGCGGCTTGAACTTGATCTTATGTACTGAACTGTGGCGGCAAGGGAACACACACGCCAACGGGTAAGGATACCCCTCGCACAAATGACGTCGCAGGAGCCGACGGGGACGGCTTCGGGAACGGACACAGCAACGGCACCATTCGCGACCTGATCTGGCCATAATGTGAATGACCTATCAGCGGTCCGCGACCTGGACCGTGCACGCCTGACCCGCTGTCTGCACGATGGTCGCTGGCAGCCGGCGGCTGTGGAAAGCTGACGTCTTCCTATTTATATATTTATGTATTGATTTCAAAATTCATGCCCTCCACGTGCAGTGGCTATTATGGACAGTCCTCTGCAATTTGTTTTGAAAATCACATTTTAAAGTCATATTTAGGCAATCCAACATCCGTAGGTTTTAAGTAATACAATATAAGTGCGTTTAAGTGATTCAACATCGGTAGGTTTTAGGCCGTCCAACATCAGTAGGCTAGGTTAGGTTGTATTAATTTTTATTGATAATGGTATGTTATTTTTCATTATATACCACCAGACCCAAAACCTTTTTCCCCACACTTCCCATATGTTGTTGAGGTGGGATAGCAGGTACATGTAGTCAATTTTTTTCTTGTTAAAAAAAAGTTATTTCAATGTTTTAAATATTCTTTTCTTGGACTGATTTCTTAGACAGAGGTACTTGAACTTAAAGTGCTTATATCTTTGGAAGTTTTCATTTTCCAAAGGAATGAGTGTCAAATCAGAAAACACCAGAATAACAACATTGTGATCAGAAATGGACCAGAGACTTCTTATGCATGTTTGCCATTTTAATGATGATTATTGTGGTTTTAGGGTGCGTAAACCCCATTGGGTTATATTGCACCCATAACAAGGTTGCCTAAGCACGCGTCAGACTGTTACAAACGAATATAAAACATCGGTAGCTATTAAGGCGCTTGATCTAAGAACTGTGGA
Organism: Ashinkailepas kermadecensis; assembly: GCA_034440615.1. Lineage (NCBI taxonomy): Eukaryota > Metazoa > Arthropoda > Thecostraca > Neolepadidae > Ashinkailepas > Ashinkailepas kermadecensis. Next base: position 75,161 of record JAOTOM010002188.1, read on the forward strand.
AACAAGTAATCAGTTAGGCAGGTGCATATATTACGTAAAATCCCATCTCCGCAAGGAAGCATAAAACTGCTCCATTGTGTATAAATCGGTAATAATCTCCCAAGAAGTTCTTCAACCTCAGAGCATTCGCATCTTATCCGAAGTGGCGCCTACGTTCTTCTGTGTATGCTTAGCACGCCACCAGCACATGGTGCACAGGCAGCGCGGCATTACACCTAACACATTTCGGCCTGTCGTCCCCGCACAATAAATACCTATGTGTTGCTAGAGTGTGACAAATTCTGAGACGACAGATGGCTACCTCGTCCCTTTTAGTTTGGCTGAAGGACGAGGGCCACGGAGCTAAGGTTTGATTTGCTTTAATTTGTTGAACTCCACTTGGTCCCATTTGCCCTGCCACTGTCTGAGAATAAATGATGAGATAATTGGATAGTAGTCACTGGCAGGGAATGGGAGAACGCGACTCCTTGGCGCTTGTGCTGCACGCCTTGCAGCCCTGTCGGCCAGCTCGTTACCACGGATTCCGACATGTGCTGGAATCCAGCAAAGTATGACCTGTTTTCCCATGCGATGCAGCGAAGTAAGGTGCGATAAAATGTCTCGTACGATGACATGTTGCTGGTTAAAACTGTGCAGCGCCACAAGACTGCTCAGATAATCAGTCAAAATAACATGCAAAATATCGTCGTCAACCTCGATGTATGCAAGAGTTTTGCTGATGGCCATCAACTCCGCAGTGAAGACCGTGGCGTGTGGCGGCATTTTACACAAATCCTATAATTGTTGATGGAAAGAATCAACCTAAATATAGGCATCACTCACTTGTTATCTCATGATAAGCTCATTCTTTGTCCATTCTGTAAAAAATGTAGCCCATAAATGCACCATTTCAGTCAGCAGATCTGACCCAAATCATATATTTATCATACCTTTGACCCTAACTTAGTGTAGCTATAATTTAGTAGTAAATAGGGTCTTATCGTAATTGTTATTTTGGTGCACAAAGAACATATTTTTTTTACCAGCAAGCACAAAAATTGGTTGAAAAGCAAAATAATACCAAAAAGGAGGGCTTTCAATTGGTTCATATACAATAACTAATTATTGAAAGCTTTAGAAATTTGCAAGGCAACCCAGCATAAAATTAGCCAGCCTAATCTATTTTCTCAGAGAAAAGTATCAAAATCTTGAGATAAAAGGACATAACCTAACCAGGCCTATCCATCTTTTTTTCCGTGGAGGAAAAACATTGTCAACATGCAAACAAAGCAAGAAAAACACAACAACGTAACGTTGAAAATGATGTGAACATCACTAATACAAAAAGTTTCAAGATTATCCAGGATATTGGCTGGTGGGAATATTATGGTGGGAATAACTGATGGTAGGAGACATTTGCTTCTCTGCAAAGAGGCAGGGTTGAGCAGCTCTTTCTTTAGGTTTCTTCTCTGATCAATTTATTTTAAATGCTTGGAGCATGCTCTTGGTTCCCAAAATTTGAGAACTTAGACATGTTCTATTGTATGCTAAGAGATTTTGCTAAGGAAGAATCCTGATAAAAATGGTGTAACCAGATTTCTTCTTTATTAAAGTTGCCTGCCCAGTGCCACCTCTGGTACTGCACAGAAAGGCATGACACCTGAAACAGAGATGTGTTACATTCAAACATTCTATCTAGATGCTGAATTCATACTACAGGAAATCAGACTGCAATTCATGGAAAGTTTCAGGACGGCATTCATAGCATGACGATTGTATTGTACATAAATGTTCAATTATGCATGTATCGTCAATAATCCATGCAAAATTAATAAAGGAATAATGCACCATGCCCTGGGTCTAGCTGGCCTAGAAAGAGCTATGTTTGCAATGACTGTTGTATGTCAATGTAGGTAGGTAGGTACATGTTTGGAAAGATAGGCTGCTCCTGGATTTTTGGAATCCAGAACACTATCCTCTCCAGAAAATTGTTTCTTGTTTTCTCATCTGGTGGTTGAATCTCCTAAGTCACCTCCTATGTTTGACAATGAGCTGCTGTGATCAAGTAAGAGTGTTCAAAATTCACCGAAAGTGGGTGCAAATTGAGTGGATGCATAAGGTTTGAACAAAAATATTCTCCATACTGGATGACTACAAAATATTCCTCTCAACATGCAATATTACAATGCAGAAATCCAACCTTGCCTATGCATGATAAAAATATGTGTCGGAACAAATGTTCACTGGAAAGAACAGGACAAGATTAATAACTCGGTCAGCGGAAGATAAATATATTTGCTTGTAGAGGAAGCAAAATAAAAGTAACCATTGCGTATGATTTGAGGAAAGTCGTCTGCAACGATATTGATACCATACTAAAAAACCTTCGGAGACGTCATGCGGACTTGAAGGAAAACTTCGATCTGCCTTCTAGTAAAGGTATCTTGATATATACCTTGGAGGAGTCAAAACAAACACAAATAAGGTAGCCGAATGCCACCGAACTCCACACACGAGGCGAATCAGCCGCAATGTCTTGCGAATGAGCGCCGCCATGTTGGGTATACTAAAAACACCGGGTGGCGGCGAATGTAAAGGAGTGTGCTGGAGGTAGTGCGTTTTTGAGTTACATGATTGTTTTTGATGCGTTTATTTGTTAAGTTTTTGTTCAATAGGTTTTTGAGTAGTCTAATCTCTCGGTAAGGGGCAAAAATGCTCAGCATGCAGCAATGTCTGGGAATCCCGCGTGGGTCAAGGGTCGCCACCCAGATTGTTTTGACAGGCGCCTTAAGCTGAAGAGAAGATACATTTAGCGGTGGGCGAGGCGCACTCGAATATAGTGAAGGGACGCCTTTTCCCGTCATGATGGCGCCTATCCCTCTCCGAGGGTCGTCTCTGACTGAAATGATATGTTAAGTGTGCGCGTGTGTGTGGAGGGTTGCATATGAGCCTTCCCAGATCGGGGCGCCGTTTCCCGGCTGAAGTGGCGCCAAATTCCACGGGGAAACATACGCCTCCAGTCCCCATGTATCCGCCCCTGTAATATGGAGGTTGAAGGCCAGCGTTGGGCGGGCCGAATATTTGCATGCAGCGTCTGCCCGTGGACACTTTGCATCGACTCGGGATCTCTCTTCATAGGGCCACGGGCCGTCTACATCAGCCCGCGACCGTGTACACCAGGCAAGAGGCCCCGGCCCAGTGGTCCTTTGCATTACTCCTGGCTCCCATCTGGCCATCCAGCCTAGCACTGCCTCAAGCCATGCTGTCTCCAGCCACAAGGGGTGTAGGTTTTTATGTTTTTGGTTGAGCACTTGCCCCACAATGTTGGCTGCACCTTCCCAATAATTTCAACTCTTAACCATGAGGCCCATCTAGCATGCCCCTTAATCCAGTTGGGCCCGCCCATTGTCTCCGTGTATCGTGCCCTCCCAATCATTTTCAGGAGCCTACACCTATGTCTACGGGTCCTTTCGAAGATGAGATAGGATGGCCTGTAACGTTATCAGTTTTTTTTATCGGTAAGGTGAAAATGTTTAATTCTTACATATTATTTCTTTATTATTTTACATATTGCATATCATGATTTATTATTTTTGCGTTAATGATAAACTAAACTCCATTACAGGCCATCCTACATTACTTTCGAACTGTCCGTCATTCAACTACGGGTCCTTACCTACGTCTATTGTTATTTGCGAACGTTTATGAGCCAAGAACGAGGTCGCCGAGTTCGTAACTTAGGTACTTCTTTCGTGGAAAGTATGCATAACCCACATTGCCCAATACTGGATTGACGTTCTTTCCAATGAAGTTCTGACATCCTGCATCACATGCACTGGTGGAGTTTTTCAAAGTCTTCTGAGAATTTCAGATATTGTCTTTGCATGGTCGCGATTTCTAGTTGGTGCTTACCCACACATCACCATATGGAACTAAAATTAGCCCTCAGACTCTGCTTCAGCAGCAGTCCCCGCCCCTCATAAGGAGTCGTTGGAGCCCTCCCACTCCAAAAATGTTGGCGACACTCCTGCCCCCGACCTTCCTGCACATAAGTAACTTAACTCTCCCATCGCCATCATTTCGTCACAGCTTCCGCTTTTCCCTGCAAAATTCCATGCTCTCCCGCATACATCACCACTCCCACGTCCGCCGCTTTCGGTCTCCCCATAATGGCGCCCACCATTGGACGCCTCCGCGAGTTGTGACCAGCGCGAGTGCTCTCCACTGCTGAAAAGGAATAACATCATGTATAATCATCGTCATCATCATAATCGCATCATGATTCCTAACCAAATATAAACAACCGAAAACATCAAGCCCATCACAAATTACGAGGGGCATAAGCATGGGAAGTAATACAGCGCTCTTGTTGGTTCAAGTGTTGCGAGACGAGCAGTCTCACTGCAGGAAGTAGCAGCCACGCAGTGGCGGATCCAGGAATTGTCACAGGGGAGGCGGCACTTATTTGGAGAGTTTACCGCGGAAGCACCTAGAGGGGCACCATCTAGTGAAAATGCGTTCGGCGGTGTCTCAACCGAGCGCACTGAAGTGACTTGGGCTGAAAAATCCGTTGAGTGGGGAGGGGTGCACTCGAAACCTTCCCGGAGAGGCGACACCTTCCATGAAGGTTGGGCATAGGTGGTTTTCTGAAAATTATTGGGAGGGGTGGAGGCACAATACATGAAGGCAATGGGCGGGCCGAAATGGATCGGTTCGCCCACATAGGGTTCCATATTAAAAGTTGACATTATTGGGGAGGAACAGACACTGGCGGATCTAGCCCACCGGTTTGGGGGGGCAACTTTCGGTTTTCGGCGTCACCCCCCCCATCCCCCAGTGGCGTACCTAGGAATTGAATCAGGGGAGGGGTCGAACGGCTTTGGAGGGTGCCCATTCTCCCACTATTTTTCGTTAAAAGCACCGGATTTCGACCACTATTTGGCAAAGGGGCCCATTAAAAAAAAGAAATTAAGGACAACATAATTTCCTGTGTAGGGGCCACAGTCTACGTCCACCGTTTCTAAGTTACCGGATTTTTGTTCTTGTCTACCAAAACGTTCACGTTCAACGTCTTGCACCACGTCAACGTTCGTGCACGTGTACACACTGGTGGATCCGATTTTGTCAATTCTTGCTTTAAGCAGAACTTGAACAGCATGGAACCCTCGATGCGTGTCAGAATCTACCATGCTACTATATTGGCTTCCAAACAATTATTTTTTATAAAAATACCTTTAAAATTGGAGATTCTTTCATTCCGGCACTATTTTTTAACCTCGGGGAAGGTTACTGCAGTTTAATTTAGTTTACTTCCGTTGGTTTCGGGGGGGCAAAGACACTATGGCCCCCTTTTTAAGCGCGCTTCTGGGGGGGGGGGGGCATGGCCGGAATTGCTCCTCCCTGGATCCGCTAGTGGGAACAGACAACATTGGGGGGGGGAGGTTGTGCTCCTAAAGGTATGCAAAGCTGCACCCCTGGGGTGGTGGCACATGTTCCAAATGTCTCCGCCACTGCGGTTACAATTGTGAAATATTTGACCATTAGTTTGCTACTGTTTCCATGTCCAGCTAAAATTTGCACACAGCCAATGGCCGGTCTAGCCACTCCTTAGTGGTAAATACCGAGTGCATTTTTCCCACGACAGCATACCGCCTGATGCCTGATACTGGTCGCTTGCGCGCTGCGACGCCCGCAGTGACGAGCAGAGATACGCTCGTCATCCGTTCTCCCCAGTACCAGCGGCTCGCCATTCAAACAAGTATTTGTTGCATGCGGTGTTGAAAGGTATCAAGGTATTTTTGCAACAGTTTCCCGACCATTTTCAGAAAAAGGCTTCTTGCACTACATCTTATTGAACCAATTAACAGAGACAAGCATGCGAACAATAACGTGACACGAGGATTGAGCCGAGCGAAACGGACGCGATACCACCGCTGGTCTGTAGTCTCTCCCAGACACATCTGCACATTCCAGACCCTCGCCGACCACATCAACTGGCCGCACTGTATTGCGACCTCACACGCGGTGTGTGAGCTCGAACACAGTATGGCCGTGACCCGACGTGTGGTGTGTGAACTCGGGCATGAGCGGGCCGGCCAGCCTTGTCCACACGCCCAGCTCGCTGCCGCGTCCGCCGCACCAGACAGGACCACGGGCATCAGAACAGAGCGACGGAATACAACGCAATGCGTGCAACACCTACCGGGGAATGTCGGAAACACCAGGTGTTAGCACCGGTCGGCACACTTGCCCTGGATGTTAAAGCCCGATATTGCTGACAAGAATAAAGCAAGATACGAGTATGCGGTCAGCGACGAGCCGTGTGTTGTGATTTGCAGAACGGCAACAACAACATCGTGCAAGCTATTGATAAACATAAAACAACATAACCACGATTAGGGAAGCTCGGTCTCAAGAGATGTCACCCAGCCGATGTGGCCTAGCTTATCACAGTATACACCGGCTAGTGTGCTGGCACGCGCGCTTATAAACCTCGCTAAAGCGAATGCGGCCAAAATATTCTGCGATCAGTCAAGCCCACCATAGACCCGCGCAATTAACCACAATCAACGATTCCACAACACTGAAAACATCCAACCAAAACCAAATCACAACCACGACAGAGTGGCCAAGAGCTCCATACAGCGAGTCAGCTCTCCGCATCAACAGCGGCGAAAATTGACAAGGTGGCGGTGTTCCAACTCAATGCCACTGCACCATGGAGCTGAGGCCAATGATCAACACAACACCACACAATGCATGGGCCAGAGCCTGTCACGGCGCTTTAAAAGCTCCGACAGCATCAGCACTTCTCATTCTTCTAGAGCGGCTCCATTCTCACAGTTGGCCTGAGGTCCAAAAGGTTTCCACGTGAGTTCCTCACGTGGGACCCTAAAGAGCCCCAAGAGACGACGCGTCAGATGGGTACAGGCCACTCAGCCAGCACACAGGTGCAGTCCAGCAGTCAGTTCTGATGAACTTGGCCGGTGACGCGTGCCGGGACTTTGATTCCAGCACGTGTCCCTCCTAAACCGGTGGCGTCCAGACCACGGCTTCGAGACATGTTTGTTTGTTTATTGAGGTTAGGGGCGCATCGACTACAGTGGTCATGCAGCGGCTTCGTGACATGACCTGTCGACGTGATAAGCACATGCTCCTCTTGAACTGTTGGTCGTGTCCAGATCAGAGCTTCGTGACATGACCTGTTGACGTGATCTGCACATGCTCCACCGTGTCGGTTCCTCCACATGTTCCTGTTGGTGGTATCCAGATCAGTGCTCGGCAATGCTGACTATTCAAGTGACACCAGTCCGTGCTGCCAGATTCCTTCGTGCACCTCGCCTTTCCTCCAGCCTGCGACAAACGTCGAACGGCAAACGGCACCTTGCGGCTGCAAGATTGTACATCGGCGCAGCCACGACTTCACGGCCGGACACACTTCAGGTTTCCGCCTCTTCGTGACTGTTGGCTGTGGTCCCATAACGAGGCGCCGTCACTGGTCGTGCCGCCGGCTGTGCTGGAGCGGAGCGACCTCCTGCGCCGTCACTGGTCGTGCCGCCGGCTGTGCGGGAGCGGAGCGACCTCCTGCGCCGTCACTGGTCGTGCCGCCGGCTGTGCTGGAGCGGAGCGACCTCCTGCGCCACCAGTCTGGCCCCGTCCGACCGCGCACAAGGTCACGTCATGGTCGACACCGAGCCGCCATCCTGTGAAGCCGATCACGAGCTCAGGCGAGATCGGCGCCAGCCACGATACGGAAAGTGAAGGCCCGGTGTACAGCCGCTAAGAGAGTGCGTCAGTAGCTGGCAACAGCTGGAGGCACGCCTGCCAACAGCAGTCCTTCTGCTGCTACTTATTTGTCGTTTCATCGCCGCTCCTTGTCAACCTTCGCCGCCATACTGCCGCTTCTTGTCCACCTCCACCGCCCCACTGCAGCTTCTTGTCCACCTCCACCGCCCCACTGCAGCTTCTTGTCCACCTCCACCGCCCCACTGCAGCCTCTTGTCCACCTCCGCTGCCCTACTGCCGCTTCTTGTCCACCTCCGTTGCCCTACTGCCGCTTCTTGTCCACCTCCGCTGCCCTACTGCCGCTTTTTGTCCACTGTCCCGGCTACCTGATCAGCGGTCAACTCATTCGTTTCGGCGAAGCTGGCGGCCGCGTCCAGCCGACTCTGGTCCACCGGGTACAGCCAGCGCTGGTACAGGTACACCAGGAACACCAGGTCGTCGCGGAAACAGGCCACGCGGTGCGCCGTCGGCATGGTGATGATGAATGCGAAGAGGTCGTCGATGAACGTGTTGAACGCCTGCAAACGCACGTGACAAGATCAGCGCATGGTACACAACACAGAGAGAAATGTACACAGGAGTGAAAAACCTCTTAGCAACATGTTCAACCAGAAGCATAGGAAAAAGCAACAAAAAAAACATACCGGATGAGGCATACGTGTAACAGGAAACTAGATAGCGTCTATACCAGCTAGATACTACACGATATAGAAGTGTGTGGCTGGCTGAAAATATTATGTTCGACAACCAAATAAGACTGAATGAGCTGAACCGGCATGGCTACGCAACAGGCAGTCTTGGCCACGGGTGAGGGCACGCGAGGTGTACTTACCTTATACAAGAATTACCGTCGGCCGACGTGATCATGCACACGAGCACCACCAGGGTGGGTGGATTGATTGGTTGGTTATTGGTTTTACGACACGTCGACTGTTGAATCACATTGCGTCGCCAATCTCTCACGCCGATTGGTCGCGGGCGAAGAGTAGCGACAGGTGAGACTCGACCCCACAATCTTTCGATTGTGAGACGAGCATCTTACCCCTAGACCACTCGTCCCCGCAGGGTAGGTGGAGGAGCTCACCTTGTACATCAGTGCGCGCCACGGAAGGTGGGCGACCGACTTGAGCTTGTAGTTGACGAACAGCTGCGGCAGCATGAAGAGGAAACCGAACGCGTACACGCCGTTCACCACACTCTGGATGCACCAGGAGTACCAGCTGAGGAAACGGGGCCACGTCACCAGGAGTACCAGCTGAGGAAACCGGGCCACGTCACCAGGAGTACCAGCTGAGGAAACCGGGCCACGTCACCAGGAGTACCAGCTGAGGACAACGGGCCACGTCACCAGGAGTACCAGCTGAGGAAACCGGGCCACGTCACCAGGAGTACCAGCTGAGGAAACCGGGCCACGTCACCAGGAGTACCAGCTGAGGAAACCGGGCCACGTCACCAGGAGTACCAGCTGAGGAAACCGGGCCACGTCACCAGGAGTACCAGCTGAGGACAACGGGCCACGTCACCAGGAGTACCAGCTGAGGAAACCGGGCCACGTCACCAGGAGTACCAGCTGAGGACAACGGGCCACGTCACCAGGAGTACCAGCTGAGGAAACCGGGCCACGTCTCACCAGGAGTACAAGCTGAGGAAACCGGGCCACGTCACCAGGAGTACCAGCTGAGGACAACGGGCCACGTCACCAGGAGTACCAGCTGAGGAAACCGGGCCACGTCACCAGGAGTACCAGCTGAGGAAACCGGGCCACGTCACCAGGAGTACCAGCTGAGGAAACCGGGCCACGTCACCAGGAGTACCAGCTGAGGAAACCGGGCCACGTCACCAGGAGTACCAGCTGAGGAAACCGGGCCACGTCACCAGGAGTACCAGCTGAGGAAACCGGGCCACGTCACCAGGAGTACCAGCTGAGGACAACGGGCCACGTCACCAGGAGTACCAGCTGAGGACAACGGGCCACGTCACCAGGAGTACCAGCTGAGGAAACGGGCCACGTCAGCGCTCTGGATGCACCAGGAGTACCAGCTGAGGACAACGGGCCACGTCACCAGGAGTACCAGCTGAGGACAACGGGCCACGTCACCAGGAGTACCAGCTGAGGAAACCGGGCCACGTCACCAGGTGTACCAGCTGAGGAAACCGGGCCACGTCACCAGGAGTACCAGCTGAGGAAACCGGGCCACGTCACCAGGAGTACCAGCTGAGGAAAACGGGCCACGTCACCAGGAGTACCAGCTGAGGAAAACGGGCCACGTCACCAGGAGTACCAGCTGAGGACAACGGGCCACGTCACCAGGAGTACCAGCTGAGGACAACGGGCCACGTCAGGAGTACCAGCTGAGGAAACCGGGCCACGTCAGGAGTATCAGCTGAGGAAACGGGCCACGTCAGGAGTACCAGCTGAGGAAACGGGCCACGTCAGGAGTACCAGCTGAGGAAACCGGGCCACGTCACCAGGAGTACCAGCTGAGGACAACGGGCCACGTCACCAGGAGTACCAGCTGAGGAAACCGGGCCACGTCACCAGGAGTACCAGCTGAGGAAACGGGCCACGTCACCAGGAGTACCAGCTGAGGAAACCGGGCCACGTCACCAGGAGTACCAGCTGAGGAAACCGGGCCACGTCACCAGGAGTACCAGCTGAGGAAACCGGGCCACGTCACCAGGAGTACCAGCTGAGGAAAACGGGCCACGTCACCAGGAGTACCAGCTGAGGAAACCGGGCCACGTCACCAGGAGTACCAGCTGAGGAAACCGGGCCACGTCACCAGGAGTACCAGCTGAGGAAACCGGGCCACGTCACCAGGAGTACCAGCTGAGGAAACCGGGCCACGTCACCAGGAGTACCAGCTGAGGAAAACGGGCCACGTCACCAGGAGTACCAGCTGAGGAAACCGGGTCACGTCACCAGGAGTACCAGCTGAGGAAAACGGGCCACGTCAGCGCTCTGGATGCACCAGGAGTACCAGCTGAGGAAACCGGGCCACGTCAGGAGTACCAGCTGAGGAAAACGGGCCACGTCACCAGGAGTACCAGCTGAGGAAACCGGGCCACGTCACCACGAGTACCAGCTGAGGACAACGGGCCACGTCAGCGCTCTGGATGCACCAGGAGTACCAGCTGAGGAAAACGGGCCACGTCAGCGCTCTGGATGCACCAGGAGTACCAGCTGAGGACAACGGGCCACGTCAGCGCTCTGGATGCACCAGGAGTACCAGCTGAGGAAAACGGGCCACGTCAGCGCTCTGGATGCACCAGGAGTACCAGCTGAGGACAACGGGCCACGTCAGCGCTCTGGATGCACCAGGAGTACCAGCTGAGGAAAACGGGCCACGTCAGCGCTCTGGATGCACCAGGAGTACCAGCTGAGGAAAACGGGCCACGGCAGCGCTCAGTGACAGCGACCACACGATTTAGCACACACATTTCAGGTTCGGCACAGGCGTCCTATACTGGATACGGCACACGGTACCGGGCGTCCTATACCGGATACGCACACGGTACCGGCGTCCTATACCGGATACGCACACGGTACCGGCGTCCTATACCGGATACGGCACACGGTACCGGCGTCCTATGCCGGATACGACACACGGTACCGGCGTCCTATACCGGATACGGCACACGGTACCGGCGTCCTATACCGGATACGACACACGGTACCGGCGTCCTATACCGGATACGACACACGGTACCGGCGTCCTATACCGGATACGACACACGGTACCGGCGTCCTATGCCGGATACGACACACGGTACCGGCGTCCTATACCGGATACGACACACGGTACCGGCGTCCTATACCGGATACGACACACGGTACCGGCGTCCTATACCGGATACGACACACGGTACCGGCGTCCTATACCGGATACGACACACGGTACCGGCGTCCTATGCCGGATACGACACACGGTACCGGCGTCCTATACCGGATACGACACACGGTACCGGCGTCCTATACCGGATACGACACACGGTACCGGCGTCCTATACCGGATACAGCACACAGTACCGACGTCATATACCGGATACGGCACATGGTACCGGCGTCCTATACCGGATACGACACACGGTACCGTCGTCCTATGCCGGATACGACACACGGTACCGGCGTCCTATACCGGATACGACACACGGTACCGTCGTCCTATGCCGGATACGACACACGGTACCGGCGTCCTATACCGGATACGACACACGGTACCGGCGTCCTACACCGGATACGACACACGGTACCGACGTCATATACCGGATACGGCACACGGTACCGGCGTCCTATACCGGATACGGCACACAGTACCGACATCATATACCGGATACGACACACGGTACCGGCGTCCTATACCGGATACAGCACACAGTACCGACGTCATATACCGGATACGGCACATGGTACCGGCGTCCTATACCGGATACGACACACGGTACCGTCGTCCTATGCCGGATACGACACACGGTACCGGCGTCCTATACCGGATACGACACACGGTACCGTCGTCCTATGCCGGATACGACACACGGTACCGGCGTCCTATACCGGATACGGCACACGGTACCGACGTCCTACACCGGATACGACACACGGTACCGACGTCATATACCGGATACGGCACACGGTATCGGCGTCCTATACCGGATACGACACATGGTACCGGCACTCAGCTAGATGCGGTTCATCTTTGTGAACGGCAGCACTAAGATCCACAGGGAACAGTCATTTCATACCCGCAATAATTGTACACATAGTGAATTATTTCATTTCACGTTCAACGCTCAGATCATCCGAATCTGACTGCGTTTTGGATATGGGAGGTGGAAGGCTGGTGTGGTAGGTTGAGGCTTGATTACCGTGTCTTGACGTGCTTGGGGTTAGGGGCCGAGTGACATGGAGACGGAATCAGGCCGGGACGGGGCAACACGGGCTTCAGTCTCACCTGAACATGGCCGACTGACCTTTTGTGCGGCGTGTACACGAGCGAGTAGACGGCACCGCCGGCGCACAGCGGGTACAGCAGGTACGACAGGTAGGTCATGCTCTGCGAGTCGAAGGCGGCCGTACGCAGCTCCTCCGAGCTGCGCGCGCCGAACAGGATGCGCGGCGGCCAGCCCCAACGCACCGACATGTGGAACGCCTTGAACACCTTCCAGATCTGCGGCGGCGAGAACGTACATCGAACCAAGGCACTACCTCAGAGAAGAGCGACGCGGACACGGTGCGGAATACCCCAGCCGGCGGGACGGTGGCGCATTCGGTAACTTTATAGGGAGGGAGTGGGGTTCAAGGATGCATTTTAACAGGTGCTGAACATTTTTTTTTAGTCGAGAGCCGGAAAATTAGACCAGCAATAATGACGACTTTCACTGCTCAAGCGGAAGGGCGATCAATTGACTTCCGCGACCAGCCTGGCTGTGCCTCGCTGGTGACCACCCTGGCTACGCCTCGCTGGTGACCACCCTGGCTACGCCTCGCTGGTGACCACCCTGGCTAGGCCTCGCTGGCGACCGGCCTGGCTACGCCTCGCTGGCGACCGGCCTGGCTACGCCTCTGGACAATAGCCAGCAGATACAGGACGAGGCTCATTACCGCAGCCGGTGCGTGGGCTTACCCAAGGTCGGCATCCGATCAGTTGCACTGACCATGAACAAGTGAAGACAAATTGGCACCAGCCAAAGATACTCAATGGATATTGTACCCATAAACTATGCAAAAGATTCGTACACTTCCCCGTTGAATTCGTCGGAATCGAAGGAGCGAGCTGGTAGTTGGCTGGCTGGAAATCACCGGGTGTGCTGGTAGCACAGCTGATGAGTCGCGGCCAAAAGAGTACGCCGGACGAAGTAATACTAATATACAACATGCTAAACTAATACAAACAAATAATAATCGAATGCTATGGATGGCATAAGCCGAGCATAAATGGCGTCCACCAAAATTTGGCGACACGTCCTAATTCGAAGATTCGAACGCCAATCAGTCACTGACTACGTTAACACGCGCACTGGAGAGGAGGGGGGGGGGGGGGAAATCCGCCCACCACTCCGATTTTTCGTAAATAATTCAGATTTTACCGGTCGACATATGCCATGTTTTGTGTACCTGCTTATAAATGTCTGGCGCGTCGCTTAAAGTAAGTAAAACGAAAATCGGCCGAATTTTGTTTTCGAGTTAGAGGCCATCAGTCAGCATTTCGTAGCGTCAGACCACAAAAATCGGCGCTGATGAGCTTCCCGTATATCAGCAAAAGGGAAGTGTTCATGGCAATACTAGTGATTTGTTTGGTGTATATTGTTATGCAATATTGTTTCAAGAGCATGCCAGGTCACTGAGGTCAACTCAGGTCAAGTTCATGACAGGTCAATGGAACCAAACTTGTTCAACTGGAAGGTTGTCATAAACGCAAGTGACGGTCATGCGATCCATGTCATTTTGCATGCTACTCCCTACTGAAAACTTCTGTTTGTGTCATTGTGAACCTAAGCGTTTCCATATTTCATTCATGTACTTCATGAAGTACATGAATGTCGGGCCCTTTCTTCGTGAAGCCGATTGCGTCGGGCCGCCCGCTGGTCCTGCGGGCGGCCCGGTTCCGGTAACTGGAGCCGGTAACTGACCCGATAAAGTGCGGATATATACGTGACCTGAAGTCAAATGCCAGATCTATCATCTGTATTGCATCATTAGGTATGTCCAAAACATTACTGATGCCAATTTTGGAGCATTTAAACCCAATCGCAGCGATCCATAACCATGTCAAGCCAAGCCACGCACAATAAGCCAAACATGACGTGACCTCATTTGACCTTGAAGATATTGACCTGATGTCATTAAATTTGCACACGATAGTGTTCACCACCATACCCATCCACCCTGAAAATTTCGTTACTCTGGCTATAATAGGAGCCGAGGTCTTAGGAGCGGGGGCCGAATCCGCTCCCCCCTCTCCAGGGCGCGTGTTAATGGTTAGCGCCTATGTGTACGAGCTGAAACCGTTCCGGTTCTTGCATTGGGTTTTTGGCGACTCAATCTATATTCGCATGAAGAAAACACTTCCAAGATTACGGCTAGGGGTGTATGTAGGAGGCAAGCAAAATTGGAAAAGCCATCGTTTCATTGAGTCGCTGTTTCGATACTTCTATACTATACCTCCTTGAATTTTCGGAGAACAATTTGTTTCGTTTGACAAGGTTGGTTCTTATCAGCAGTATGGATAAAATTGGGTGATATTGATATTTATCGCATAACCTTCTCGAGCATCAACGTTGCAACCTCATAAGAGTTCCATCGTTCTCAGATGGAAAATAATTGGAATACGCAAAACGTTTAATTTTCAATCGAAAGCGAAACGAAAATACTGACATGGTAAAACCTGCCCACATCAACCCATCAGGACACACAGACGTAAGCTTAATTCAACGGCCTCATCTCCATGGAGACTCCACATTCATCACACACACACACAAACAACCACACTGGGGAAATGTTGCCATCTCACGATCGAGGCTGGACGAACAGTGATAGGTGGAGAGCAGCCTGTTTGCTCCGACCGCAGGAGAAGGGAATAGTCTCCAGTCCCAGCTGTTCCCCGCGCAGCCACTCACCTCTATTACTGTGCCAACACCCATGGGAATGATCACCAGATAGCTAGTCTCCTCGTCCATCAGGTAGAGGAAAATGACCACCTGCAACAGCCAAGTTCAAATGCGCGTCACTAATCAGATATTCAATGGCAAGCAATTTTTCAATATAGGTTCACCTCAGGTTTTCATGCAACAAAATAATTGGTCCATAACCACAAATTAAATACCTGGGCGAAAATGATCGAAAAATAATCAAAGATTTCAGCATGGTAATAAGACCCTACCTGAGTGTAGGCATTCAATGTTTGTATTTTGGCCTTAGAGTATATCTACTTGGCGCACTATGGTGCATAGTGTGCATAAGTATCGATGGATAAGCGCAGATGATGGTGTTCACCAGCTCACACAAACGCCAGCACACAAGTGGTGCACGTGGCGGTCAGATCTAATGGGCAATCCTAGTCACCATAGAAACTCAGGGAAACTGCTGTCCCGTCAGATACCATGTGCCGTACGAATTCGTGACATCACTTAACAAACAAAACATTGAACACGCACAGCATTGGAGAAGAGAAAATGTTTTAAAACGTTGATCATCGATCACAATGGTCAGCTCAGCACCCACTCTGCTGTGATCGAGTCTTGAACCCATAACCTTTCAGTTCTAACCGACCCATGCTGCGGGTGGGTTACAACTGCGGATCATTGATTACTGCGGAATGTGCGCAACAGGTGCTACAGCAGCCCCATGACCACCACCGCCCTTGCCTGCGAGAAGGCTCTCCACAGCACCGCCTTGGTGGACAGGCCGGCGAACGTGCTGCGCCGCCGCCAGAACTGGATGTCGTTCTTGAAGGCGAGGAAGTCGAACAGCAGCTGCGGAGGCGAGCCCATGCACACTTCGTCATCGCAATGCTGCGCAGCTGCACAAGACATCGGTGCGGAGCAGGGGACACCTTGCACACGAGGGACGGCTCAGGTTCCGGCACCCTGGCAGGCCAGTCTCCAACACACGCTTCGTGACAGGCTGCCCCGTCGTACCACTGTTCACCGACTGCAGTGCGAAACATAGTTCATCGTGTGCCACTTAACTGGCTGTTGATCTAAGACTATGAAACAATGTGACTTGTCGCGACCATCAAAACCAGCTACGTGACCATGGGAGCTTGTTGACACGGGCTTGTCGGAAGCTGGTGCCGTCTCCACAGAAACAATGCAAATCATTGTACACATGGATATTCTGACGACAGTCAACAACCACCATCCGGCACAGACGAGGCTGAAGCACATCAGCAGCGTTCTGTGGCGCCAATGCCTCAGTCTCGTTCAGAGACTCGGTCGAAGTGTTTGTCTCGACGTCACGAGTGACTGATATAGCGGTCCTAAGCCTATCAGAACTGGTCACGTGGCTGGACCCGACCCCACCAGGTGGGGTCAGGTATGCCACAGTTACGTGACTGGACCGGACCCCACCAGGTGGGGTCAGTTATGTCACAGTTACGTGACTGGACCGGACCCCACCAGGTGGGGTCAGTTATGTCACAGTTACGTGACTGGACCGGACCCCACCAGGTGGGGTCAGGTATGTCACAGTTACGTGACTGGACCGGACCCCACCAGGTGGGGTCAGGTATGCCACAGTTACGTGACTGGACCGGACCCCACCAGGTGGGGTCAGTTATGTCACAGTTACGTGACTGGACCGGACCCCACCAGGTGGGGTCAGGTATACCAGTTACATGACTGGACCGGACCCCACCAGGTGGGGTCAGTTATGTCACAGTTACGTGACTGGACCGGACCCCACCAGGTGGGGTCAGTTATGTCACAGTTACGTGACTGGACCGGACCCCACCAGGTGGGGTCAGTTATGTCACAGTTACGTGACTGGACCGGACCCCACCAGGTGGGGTCAGGTATGCCACAGTTACGTGACTGGACCGGACCCCACCAGGTGGGGTCAGGTATGCCACAGTTACGTGACTGGACCGGACCCCACCAGGTGGGGTCAGGTATGCCACAGTTACGTGACTGGACCGGACCCCACCAGGTGGGGTCAGTTATGTCACAGTTACGTGACTGGACCGGACCCCACCAGGTGGGGTCAGTTATGTCACAGTTACGTGACTGGACAAGACCCCCACCAGGTGGGGTCAGGTATGCCACAGTTACGTAACTGGACCGGACCCCACCAGGTGGGGTCGGTTATGTCACAGTTACGTGACTGGACCGGACCCCACCAGGTGGGGTCAGTTATGTCACAGTTACGTGACTGGACAAGACCCCCACCAGGTGGGGTCAGGTATGCCACAGTTACGTATCTGGACAGGGCCCCAACAGGTGGGGTCAGTTATGTCACAGTTACGTGACTGGACCGGACCCCACCAGGTGGGGTCAGTTATGTCACAGTTACGTGACTGGACCGGACCCCACCAGGTGGGGTCAGGTATGCCACAGTTACGTATCTGGACAGGGCTCCAACAGGTGGGGTCAGTTATGTCACAGTTACGGTGGACTGGACCCCACCAGGTGGGGTCAGTTATGTCACAGTTACGTGACTGGACCGGACCCCACCAGGTGGGGTCAGTTATGTCACAGTTACGTGACTGGACCGGACCCCACCAGGTGGGGTCAGTTATGTCACAGTTACGTGATTGGACCGGACCCCACCAGGTGGGGTCAGGTATGCCACAGTTACGTGACTGGACCGGACCCCACCAGGTGGGGTCAGGTATGCCACAGTTACGTGACTGGACCGGACCCCACCAGGTGGGGTCAGGTATGCCACAGTTACGTGACTGGACCGGACCCCACCAGGTGGGGTCAGTTATGTCACAGTTACGTGACTGGACAAGACCCCCACCAGGTGGGGTCAGGTATGCCACAGTTACGTATCTGGACAGGGCTCCAACAGGTGGGGTCAGTTATGTCACAGTTACATGACTGGACAAGACCCCACCATGTGGGGTCAGGTATACCAGTTACATGACTGGACAGGACCCCACCAGGTAGGGTCAGGTATGTCACAGTTAGTGCCTGGACCCGACCCCACCAGGTGGGGTCGGTTATGCCATAGTTACGTGACTTGACGGGACCGCACCAGGTGGGGTCATGTGTGCCACAGTTACGTGACTGGACCCGGCCCCACCAGGTGGGGCCGGCGACCATTCACAAAGCAAACACGAAACGACCTCGTCGGATAGTTCACCAGATGGGGTCCTTTAGCTCAACGCCAGAATTTAGTCCAACTGAACCTAGCAAGAACATCATCCCTTAACAAAATAAGCATA